>CAUYRT010107212.1:0-15227 GCA_963574885.1 Lepilemur ruficaudatus
GACCCCATCTGTATTAAAAAATAGAAAGAAATTAATTGGACAACTAAAAATATATAGAAAAAATTAGCTGGGCATGATGGCGCATGCCTGTAGTCCCAGCTACTCAGGAGGCTGAGGCGGAAGGATCACTTGAGCCCAGGAATTTGAGGTTGCTGTGAGCTAGGCTAACGCCATGGAACTCGAGCTGGGGCAACAGATAATATGTATAAAAAAAAAAAAAAAAAAAAAGAAAAAAGAAAAAAAGAAGAAACCCACTATAACATGAATTCATGACTTTTCTCCAGTTAACCACCAACAAATTATTAGGGGTGGAGGTGGGGGACACAGTGTACTCTTTACACATGATAACTATACTTAAATACATGTTACATAAGTATGACATTAAATGAACTTATTTAAATTTGATATATTTTTCAAAACTACACGTCTATGATTTGAGGATATTTTAAAATTGAATTTAAGGCCGGGCGCAGTGGCTCACGCCTGTAATCCTAGTACTCTGGGAGGCTGAGGCGGGTGGATCACTCCAGGTCAGGAGTTCGAAACCAGCCTGAGCAAGAGTGAGACCCAGTCTCTACTACAAATAGAAAGAAATTAATTGGCCAACTAAAAATATATAGAAAAAAATAAGCCGGACATGGTGGCACATGCCTGTAGTCCCAGCTATTCGGAAGGCTCAGGCAGGAGGATTGCCCGAGCCCAGGAGTTGGAGGTTGCTGTGAGCTAGGCTGACACCATGGCACTCTAGCCCGGGCAGCAGATGAGACTCTGTCTCAAAAAAAAAAAAAAAAAAAATTGAATGTAGACATGCCTTTTAAGAATAGATTCCAACTAATGATGTGACAAAATTCCCAGTCCTAGATCTCATCCTTGCCCAAGCCAAGCTAGGGGCAAACACTAGAAGTTGACAAAATATCAAACCTGAGTAGCCATTTCAGTGGGTATCATCAGGTGGGAATATTTTTAAGGTAGAGGGAATATCTTAAACATGGAGGCATCCAGGATAGGGTAAACAAAGTGAACGATGTCATGAAGAAAGAGCTCAGCATTTTGAACAGACTGATCAAACACATTAATATAATATATAAGTAACATCTCCATACTAGCCTGTGAGCTGTCTGGGAACAACGGCCATATATTCTTATTCTATCTGCATGATAATTAGCATAGCTGGTAACCAAACTCATATAAAATTTATCCAGCTGTGGTTTTCTTACAGAAGATGAACCATTCCAGTTTGTCACTGTTCCTCTCAAAGTGTCAAACTGAATCCCATACTCCATAAGTGATCTGACAGCCAAGACTACCTATCCATGTATTTCATAAACGCAGTGTTAAATTCCATGAATAGTTTTAATAGTCACAGTACATGGCTAAGAACCTTTCTACTGAGCAATTTAATTCACCTATGTCTTTTGTAATACATGTTCTGTAGCAAGTCACATTTTCACCCATTATTTACTACTGCATTTGGGAACGTGCCTGCAGGACTGAACAATTATTTTTAATAAATTCCTTCTGATTTAGACTCAGTATACAGCATGATGTTTAAAATTTTTCTTGGATCTTAACACTGTTATCCAGTGTATTATTAGCTTCCCCTATCAGGTTCTTGTCAACTATAAATCTGATCAGCCAGGCACACAGGTCTTCTTCTACTCCCTGTTAAAAGTACAAACAGGTCAGGGAAGACACAGTACTAGAGCTTTCCAAGAAAGCCTGCCATCAATCTGTATTTTGTGTATAGTCATTAAAAGAAACACAAGGCCACCAGGCCACCTAACTGAATTATACTACCACTAGTGGCTTACAGATTTCTTTGACCTCATGACATACGTATATTCATATTTAAAAAACAATTATCACCAAATAACACTTATTCTTACTATGTAAAATTATACTGACATTCTCTATTATATTTTGCTCTATTCCGTCCCCTACTTCTTCCCCTCCTCCTTTTAAATGCTGCTCAAGGCCAGGCGCGGTGGCTCATGCCTGTAATCCTAGCATTCTGGGAGGCCGAGGTGGGAGGATTACTTAAGGTCAGGAGTTCGAAAGTAGCCTGAGCAAGAGCGAGACCCTGTCTTTACTAAAAATAGAAAGAAATTAAGCAGCCAACTAAAAATATATACAGAAAAAATAGACCGGGCATAGTGGCACATGCCTGTAGTCCCAGCTACTTGGAAGGCTGAGGCAGGAAGGATCGCTTGAGCCCAGGAGTTGGAGGTTGCTGTGAGCTAGGCTGATGCCACGGCACTCTAGCCCGGGCAACAGAGTGAGACTCTGTCTCAAAATTAATAAATAAATAGATAGACAGACAAATAAATAAATAAATGCTGGTCAAAACTCCCTAAGTTGACTTCACAGCTCACTGATAGGATGGAACTTACAGTTTTACAACAAAGATTTAAAAACAATGAGCAGTTATTTTACTAATGATGCCAAGTGTATTCACAATGCTAAACTTCTCAAATTATCACAAAACACGAAGATTTTTATCACGTGATTTAAGACTTGATATTATAGTTACATATTACAAAGCATTATTTGGAAACACCTATAATACATGACTGATTCCTATGAATATGTTAAAGGTCTTTTATCAATATTGATCTCCCATCTTTAGTTTTATCTACAATGATTCATCCACAGATATCCTAAGGAATTAAGAATTACATCATATTTTTAGAATAAGTTTCAGAAAATGTGAACTTCAACTATTTCTAGACAAATTAGCACTGTATTTTAACAACACAAAAGGTTAGTCTATGTCTACATTTTACAAGGTAAAACTGCCAATCTTCAAGAATGAAATTATCAATCTATTTTTCTTCTGGTTAAAGCGACTACTCACTTTGCCACAAGGTTATGTAAACACAGTCCATATGATCATGGGCAAACATCACGTTACGGTAAATAAGAAAAGCAAATAGCCAGTCCTGCTCTTTTAAAAAGATAATTCCTTAAAAAGAATGCCTTAAAAAAAAACCCTTGAACTGTAAACAAATGAGAAAATTTGACAGTAAGTTCAAATATGGAAAAAAAGGCCTTCTAGAAAATTATTTTTATGTCAAAGAATTGAGGTAGTTTAAAAAGGCTGTGGTTCTAAAAAGCTATACCTGAAAATGATGAAATAAATTTTATTGTTTCCTTTTAGTCATTCTGATGAAGAACTATACTTAGAAAAAAAGTTTTCCTTTTAAAATTTACAGCCTTAAACTTACTTCTACAGGATCAGCTTATAAACCTGGAAAATCACTCTCCTTCAAGGTCCAACTATTGCTATTTCTGTTCTGGCCAAATGCCCACAAAAGCACATAAGCATGCCACAAAACTAGCCTCAGCTGAACCACCATAGTTGGAGATCTGAAGGTCTGTTTTCTTTTTAAACTGCTCAAAGGCTGCCGTATGGTGGTATTTAGCGTAAGAAGACTTTTTCAAGCAGAAGTACTTAGGGTCACAGAATGCACAATTACATGGTCCTGCAGATGATCACGTAGAACATTCTACATAAGGATGAGTCTCTGAAAACTTTCCTAACCAGTCAACATATCCCTACTAGGAAATGAAGGCTTGATCTTGAGTTGAGAGAAAAAATGAGGCTAAAAAATGTTTAACCTCGGAGGAAGTAATTAAACTTCACTTGTCAACTTATTGGCATGATCAAATATAAAAGCTTTTGTTTGTGCTTTTGGAGGAAAAAAGTTCCCAATCACACAGCCAAACTCTGCTCATGATCCAAAAGATGAGAACTTTTTTGGGGGGGGGGAGAGGAGTGGGAGGGAGTTAAACCACTTTATTGATGGGAAATGGGGACAGGAATAAAAAGGGTGCAGAACGATGAGATCCGACGTCTTCAGCTGGGCCGGGACCCCCCAAGCCTTTGCAGGCACGGAAAAGCAAACAGATGAGAACTCAATGACATGTAAGTACAAGAGTGGTGAAGGACTGAGAATACAACTGAGGAGACAGGCACAAACACAGAAAACTCAAAATCTACGGACGACTAATACATGCCACATTACCAGACCCTGTATGAAAAATCTCAAATAAGTGATAGGGTAGCAAGTTCAGAAGATAGGGCACTGTATGCTGAAGGTCTCAGACTTCAACCGAGGCAGGAGATGTTTCTTGAACTATACCTTGTAGAAGAAAAATCTGGATAAAAGTCAGAAAATGTATTACAATTAACTGGAAAGTTTTATGCAACAGTCTCAACTATGATAAGGAAACAAAGATTAGTTTGTAATTTCATCAAGCTCTGCTGGGTAATAAAGTATCGACTGAAAAGGCAGAGGTGAAAAACTCAGTGTAAACCCAAGTGCTGTTTACAGAATAACTACATGCCTTCTTTTATTGCTCAAAGGAACATTCCACACTTTATGGAGTGGTGCTTTCCAGGTAAGTGTTGACATCACAATATAGCCAAACTGGAAAGCTTGCCTTTTTTTTTTAAATCTGAAAGTTGCATCTAAAATGCACCAACAAAAGCATTTTACATTCAAGGGAGCGTAAAAAGTTAAGAGGCTTCAAAACATTCAGGAAGAGCTACAGTGGATACATTTACTTACATTAAAAACTTATTTCCCTCTACTAAAAAATACCTTATTTCTCTCTACTAAAAAAAAAAAAAAAATTTTTTTTTTACAGTCTTCCTCTGTCACCCCAGCTAGAGAGTGCAGTGGTGTCATCACAGCTCACTGTAACCTCAAGCTCCCAGGCTCAAGTGATTCTCCTGCCTCAGCCTCCTGAGTAGCTGGGACTCCAGGTGCCTGCCACCACGCCCGGTGAATTTTTTTCTTTTGTTTTTAGCTGCCTGGCCTATTTTTTCTATTTTTAGTAGAGACAGGGCATCACTCTTGTTCAGGCTGGTCTTGAACTCCTGACCTCAAGCGATCCTCCCGCCTCAGCCTCCTACTGTGCTAGGATTGTAGGTGTGAGCCACCACACCTGGCCTCTTCATTCTTATTTAAGTCTTTTTTTACACAATTAAGTTTATAGTTTTCTCCACAGAGATCCCAAACATTTCATATGGATCTCCTCACCTTAGGCATTTCATTTTTTTTATTGCTATAATGAATGAGATTTTTCTTCCAATATTTACCATTAAATGCTAATTATTAAATACTTTTATGTGATAAAAAGCCATCTTACTAAACTTATTTTTAGCTTGAGTTGATTCTCTTCATTTTCCTAGGCTTAAGGTTGTGACCATCTACAAATATTGCTATTTTCCACCATTTTTCCCTCAACAGTTATGCCTTTTGAGGTATTTTTGCACTGCCCAGGATAATATCAAACATCATCAGAAATACTGGGCATCTTTGTTTTCCGATTTCAAGAGTTCATAAATTAGGAAGAACTGTTTAATTAACATTGTTATCTTGGCACATAGCCCAAGCGTTAATTATAAATTGGTGCCAAACCCCAAGGCCCAAAACCAGGTTCTGGGGGCTTACTCAAAATTAATCTTTGGGCAGACTATTTAACCTCTTGGCTTAAATTTGTTAATCTATAAAATGAGAGTAATAATAATAACCTCTTTCACACGGTCATGAGGATTAACTAAGATAGTACCAGTAAAGTACTTAGAATATTACTTGGCAAAAAAAGTAAATACTATATTGATCTCTTTGACAATTTCCCATTTAATTAAATTTGCTGGTATTAGAATTTTCATGGCTTCAGTAAGTGAAATAGGAATATAGTTCTCTACTTTATAATGTCTTATCAGGTTGCTATTCTTATATTTGACTAGCTTTTTAAAAGCTCATGCAATTTTTTTTTTTTTTGCTCATGCAATTTTTATAACATGAATTTGATATCTTTTGGTATTT
Organism: Lepilemur ruficaudatus; assembly: GCA_963574885.1. Taxonomy (NCBI): domain Eukaryota; kingdom Metazoa; phylum Chordata; class Mammalia; order Primates; family Lepilemuridae; genus Lepilemur; species Lepilemur ruficaudatus. The sequence goes on from CAUYRT010107212.1 coordinate 5,838, forward strand.
TCCTAGGATCTAGATTGAGATAGTTTTATTAAGTTTTTTCATATTCATAAAAAAAACATACTTTAAGAGTATATAATTTCTATACTATCTGGGTCTGGAGCTCCCTTCCCCTTTTGGGTGGGAAGTCATGGCCTCTAATATATATTTAATATATTCCATGATTAACAATCTATTCAAGTGCTACACTTCTTTTTTTTTTGAGACAGTTTCACTCTGTTTCCGGGGCTAGAGTGCCATGGTGTCAGCCTAGTTCACAGCAACCTCAAACTCCTGGGCTCAGGCGATCCTCCTGCCTCAGCCTTCCAAGTAGCTGGGACTACAGGCATGCGCCACCATGCCTGGCTAATTTTTTTCTATATATTTTTAGTTGTCTGGCTACTTTCTTTCTATTTTTTAGTAGAGACAGGGTCTTGCTCTTGCTCAGGCTGGTCTCAAACTCCTGAGCACAAATGATCTGCCCACCTCAGCCTCACAGAGTGCTAGGATTACAGGCATGAGCCACCGTGCCCCGCCAAGTGCTATACTTCTTAATTTTGAAAAGCAACCAGTTCCACTTTGATCATTAGCTCTTTTGAAGCTGTACATGACATACAAATTTAGACAGTCTCTCTGGTCACTTTCTTCTGGATATACTCCTATGTCTTGTTCCTCTTCCCTCTCTATTTCTCATTATTCCTTTCTCTTCTCAACAACAAAAGCTTTTATAAAAGACATTCTTGACCTTTTCAAACACTTATGGGCTTCTGCATACAATATCATATGCTAACCACACTGATCCCTTCTGTCTTCCTTTCACTACATTTTTTTTTTCTTTTATTTTTCCTCTTTTTCTTTCTTTTTTGGAGGGACAGGGTCTGGCTATGTTGTCCGGGCTGGATTTGAACTCCTGTGCTGAAGAGATCCTCCGCCTTCAGCCTCCCAAATAGCTGAGCTGAGATTACAGACACATGCCACCATGCCCAGCTTCTTTCACTACATTTAATTTAAAAAATGTGGGAACTTCCATAACGTAAAAAAGAAAAAGCTAGAATTCCCCAGTCCCCTTCTGTGAGGAAGGGACACCCTCTTCCTATCAATTCAGCTTCCAATAACCCACACTATGAGAACAAGACCAAGACTAGCTTTTGAGTAAACAAAAAATTTAGGAGTAATTTTAAAGAACAGGAATGGATGATTTTAATAATACAAAACTAGGAAGGATTTAGCTTTACTGTGTGCACATACAGGAAGATGTTGCCACTTCCTACTTCCGTTTTGCTTACTTGAGTAGGTAAGACACAGACATGTATAGGCCACTCTGCCTGTGACTACTTTGCCATATACGGCTCAGGAAAAGCACAGTAGATAGCTATATTCTTATAAAATGAACAAAAGAAAAATGATCTTACAAAACTATCAAAATGACTTTCAAGTCCCAGAGACTATTCCAACTTAAATTATATGATTTAACATTTTTCAGGCCCCAAAAATGCATAAACTACGAATTCTTTCAGATATCCATATCCTGCCTACAGCCTTAGCCAAGACGCTCAATAGAATCCTATTAGGGAAGAAAATAGTAAATGGATGGTAGCTTCTAGAAATCAACACGTAGCTAAGCAATTTGTTCAGCAATCAACAGCAAGTTCAGTCTCTATGATTTGTGGATTCCATTTTTCTTTTATGGAAAAACAGTACTTTAATTCTTCTAATCTTCCTGCATGGCTCCATTTTGTCACAGCTCCTCAAAGATCATCGACAGCGACAGTAATGTGAAAGTTCTTTCAGTGTCCTGGGACATCAAACATCCTAACCAGGAGACTTGATCTCATTTGTTCCTATATCAGAAATTTCCTGTGTTCCGGGATGATTCTCCTTTCTGATATCTTGTGGTAGAGGCAGTATGGTAGATTACAAGCTCAAACTCTGCAACCATGATTTCAAATCTAGGACCCTTTTCTAGGTGTAGCACTTCAGATCAATTACATATTAATAATTAGCTTCTCCTTCTCCATTATTCACCTGAAAATATGAGGACAAAATTTCATATTAAATAGGGTTATGTTAGCAATTATTTATTCTCTTTACCTCATTTCTCCTGCTCAGACAAGTGGAGAATCTATGCTATTTTCATACTGAATTTGTATGTGTCAGTGACGCTGACTGGAACCTCTTATTTCAACAACTTCAGCCATACTGAAGACAAATGGGCAATAAAAGAAACAAACTGAGAAACATGTAATCCAGGGCTAGAAAACTCAAAACGGCTCAGCTGATAACATAAATATATGAAGTAGCCAGCTACGTTTAATAGGGAATGTGGTCTTCACCATTGTCATTCTCCTCTAAATGTCCTTTCTCTTAGGTTAGGACACAAAATTTAAACACCCTAATTAACAGTATAAAATACTGAGGAAGGGGAAACTAAAAAACCTGCAGAAATGGGGATAAGACAGGAAATTGCAACTTTTATCTTGTTCTTTTAGTGATTTAAAACTGTAAGAAAGCCAAGTTAATAACTGATATAGGTAGATACATATTTAATTATAAAGATTACTCTAGCCATACCACCCTGATCATGCTCAATCTCATCTGATCTCAGAAGCTAAGCTGGGTTGGGCCTAGTCAGTACTTAGATGGGAGACTCTGCCTGAAATAAGGAGTGCTATAGGGCTTTAAAAAAAAAAAAAAAGGAGGATTACTCTAAACTTAAGAATAGTTTTAAAACTATACAATAATACAGCACAAAGCTCAGCAACTACCAGTCCATTTGCAACTATGAGGCAAAACAACTTTAAGTGGCTTCTTTTTGTTATTTTAAAACTTGCTATTTCAGAGGGCTGACACCACAACAAAGGATACATCCAACTACAGACCAAGAATCTAGGTTCACTTGCAGGCTGCTTAAACACTCTCAAAGTCTTAAAATATTTTTGAAAGTACATATGGTACAGCAGGAAGAGTTTAAGAGCTTCAGTCATCATAAAAGCTAAAATGTACTGGGCACTTAGAGCGTATCAGGCACATTACACACAACATTTCTTACCTAATCCTCACAACTACTTTATGCATAGGTTCTACTGTTGCTATTTTACAGCTGAGAAAGCTGAGGAAGAATGGGCATTAAAAACCCAGCCCAACAACACACAACTAGGATTTAAATCCAGAATTTATGGCCAGAGCCACTCTTCTTATCTCTACACTGACCTTTAGTTTTTTCACCTATAAAACCGTTTCTATGGCATATTCTCACTTTTACATCTTCTGAGTTTTAAATTCGGGTAACCTTGCAGCGTTTCTCAACACATGGTAAAGCCCAGCAAGGTGGCTCACGCCTGTAATCCTAGCACACTTGGAGGCTGAGGCAGTAGGACTGCTTGAGACCAAGAGCTCCAGACCAGCCTGAGAAAGAGCGAGATTGTCTCTACAGAAAAATTAGCTGGGCATGGTGGCGCATGCCTATAGTCCCAGCTACTTGGGAGGCTGAGGCAAGAAGATTGCTTGAGCCCAGGAGTTTGAGGTTGCTATGAGCTATGATGACACTACTGCACTCTAGCCTGGCCAACAGACTGAGACTCTTGTCTCCAAAAAAAAAAAATGTAATTTCTCATTATGGGTTGAAGAAAAAAAAAACTGAAAATAAATTATTCCAACCTTAGTTGAATCTCAACCCTGAGAGAAGTTAATCATCCCAATCAGAAGGTAAACACTTTGAATGCCATACTAGTAAGTACACAAATAAGAGGGTTTCCCAAACTGTGTTTGGGAACACTGGCATTCCTTTAAGATGCCAGTGAATATCTCCTGGGGGACGGGCTGACCATGTAAATTTGGCAAATTGAGAAATATTGCATATTATACTTCCTTCCTGGACAGTCACAATGTACACTATTGACACATTGACTGCCACACTAGGAAAAAAAGACTTCTTGGCGCTATGGTGTTTTATTACCAAAACAGAATAAAAACTTTGAAAACAAAACAATCCTTTCTCGGCCAGGCGCAGTGGCTCACGTATGTAATCCTAGCACTCTGGGAGGCCGAGGCGGGAGGACTGCTCAAGGTCAGGAGTTCAAAACCAGCCCAAGCGAGAGCAAGACCCCATCTCTAATATAAATAGAAAGAAATTAATCGGCCAACTAAAAATATTTAGAAAAAATTAGCCGGGCATGGCGGTGCACCATGTAGTCCCAGCTACTCGGGAGGCTGAGGCAGGAGGATCGCTTAAGCCCAGGAGTCTGAAGTTACTGTGAGCTAGGCTGACGCCACGGTACTCTAGCCCGGGCAACACAGTGAGACTCTGTCCCAAAACAAACAAACAAAAACAATCCATTCTAATTTAATGAAAAATTTGTTATTTTTTATTGTTTTGTTTTTCTAATAAAAAAAGTAATAGAAAAACTTCAAAATTAGGAATATAAAAAGTAATGTGAAAACTTGAAAAATAGTTCATAAGGTAAAATGTTTTTCTTGACTTGTCAGGCTTAAGTGTAATTCAAAGGTAAACAGAATAACGAAAGGTGAAGAGATGTGTGAATTACAAATGCTTTATGAGGCCTGAGCTCAAAACGAGTGAGTTAAATACAACTCACATGGCAGTTAATGTATTAAAAACTCTGACACAGTTGCAGGGTGGGGAGGGCCACGGGGGAAGAGGGGGAAAAAACTGACAAGCTCTGCAGAAAAACAGTAACACAACCAACATAAAAAATAAAAATCTGATTAACTATGTTTAACCCAGTGTTTTCCTAAGCTAAAATTTCATTCTGAAGCCTTTCCTACTAACTACTACTAATCTCTCATAAGACTAGTATATATTCTACAAAACACAATTTGGCAAGCGCTGTTTTATGTGGAACTTATTTGGGAAAGGAGACTCTCATAAGCTTTGGCTAATATAATATGTAAATTACTTTTAAATAAGCACAAATATAGCAGAGATAAAAAATAAACAAAGTTATATTTTGGTTAAGCATTTCATCTCTGTTAAGCAGAAGTTTTATATTATCACATAGCTGTATCATTTATTACATACAGAAATAATGTATAATTCTGAAAACACAAAATGGGGGAAGAGGGGAAAGGAAAGATTTTAAAAGGTAAAAAAGATCCCCAATTCAAACAAATTACAATCTAGAGAGACAAAACTTACATACATAGGAAAAACTTGTAACTCACACACAAAGGCTGAGCAGAGGATAAAGTCATACTGTAAATAAAGACATAGGAGCCAAAAGATCTCTGTGGGATCATGTTAGTGACCCGAGTTTCTGTCTCCCTACTGGAGAATCCAGAAGTAAATGAACTGGTTGATAATACGATATCAAAGCATGAAACAGTTGTTTACCTAGACTAAGAACTCCTTTAGGCCAGGTATATATAAAACTATCCAGCATAATGGGCAAAAAACAAACAAAATGCTCATGGACCAAATTAATAATAGACATTTGAGGAGTTATGAATGTTAATAGGTGGTAAATACCTCCCTCATTTCTTATCAGTGCTAGAACCCTGAGCTGGAAATAACCCTTTGTTCTGAGCCAGCATACCACCTTTACGTAAGTACAGGATTAATACCAATTATAGCCAAAACATGCTCTTTACATCCCCAAATTTGATTCTACAATTTTGGTCCTTTCTTTTCCACTCCTATTGCCTTGGTTAATACTTTTCCTTTCCCCAAAACACACAACTCATAGAACTTCACAACATAGTTATGACAATGAAACTGATGTGAATCTTGAGGATTTATTAATCAATAACCTGACTTACTAAGCCTGTACTTAACCACCACATAACATTTAGTTCTTAACTACTTATTCATAAGCACAAAGGTAGAAAATTTGAAAATACACGTTTTGGTATTATTCACATTACCCTAGGCAGAGAATTTCAGTACTGTGAAATAACACCAGGCATCTGACTAATTGGAAGAAAAAAAAATGTTAAAGCACAGTCACATGCCATAAAGTTCTCATAAAGAAACAGACTGCCATACCACAATCAAAAGGGGAAATACCGCATTCAGGAGAAAAAGGCAAGTCAGAAGACTACACACAGGATCACTGAAAATAAGAGCAAAAGAAACTTAAGGGGTTTTCAATCTGATACAATAATGGAATGGCTGAAGCCCAGAGAAATAGCGTTACTCGTCCAAAGTGACAACATGACTAGTCATTGAGCCAGGACCCAGCTCAGATCTTCTGATTTCCAGATGTGTTTCCCACTGTAATACAGGCCCCCAGTACTACCTACTGGCCTAACTATAAACCACTAATCAAATTAAAAAACGGTACAACTATGGCATTTAGAATAAATTACCTCATCTTGGATTATAACATGTGGTTACTGTTTCGAAACCTAGCAAAATCCTCATTCGGCTCTACTTACAAAACTCATTCTAAAAGACTAAAAAAAAAATACTCCGCAAGAAATTGAGACCCTATGGAGGAAAATAAAACGATTTCATATGAGGGAGTCATAACTTATTCCAGGAAGCACACATTTTGAAGTGAGGCAGACCTGGGTTCAAATCCTATCTCAACTGTGCAATGTTTGTGTGACCCTGGACAGGCCCTTCATCTTACTTTGGTTTCCCATCTATAATGATGCTGAGAACAATACTACCTTCCTCAGAAGTTTGCCCAACATTTAGTGGACCCAAATGATAATCTGTTCCCACAAGCTACTTAATTTTTATTCACCTCCCTCAATTCTTTGTCTATTTCAACTTTTAACTTCATACAATCCCAAAACTTGTCAACTACATCACAAATATAATGAACATTAGTATATTAAACCTTTAAAAGATTATCTGTCAAAAGCATTTAATATATTTTGAATACATTATTTGTGAATGTTAGTGAAAAGGTTCAAAGAAGATATTATTGCATAAAGTATAAAACTTAATTTCATTCAAGCAAACTGGGCAAAGAATGAAGAGAACCAGGCTCCGGATCCAGCTCTGTGGCTAATAAGCTATGCAACCCCACACAAGTGACTTCGCTTCACAGAAAGCTCCATCTGTTATAGCTCAAAGTTAACCAAACACCACTCTAGTTACAGTGGGCCTCAGTGTTTCCACCTGCAGAAAGAACAATTGCGCCTAGATTGTTTCTGAAGTTCTAAGTTTCTTCCACCTGGAACAGTCTATTTTGTGATCAGCATCACAAAATGTATTATGTCATGGCATTTGTTATGTGCCAGGCCCTGTTCTAAGCATGTTAGATGTAGTAACACATTTAATCCTCCCATGAGCCTCTCAGATATGGTCTATTATCATTCTCATCCAAGGAATCTAAGCTAAATAGAAGTTAAGGAACTTGCTTAAGGTTATAGAGACTACGTAGAAGCGGGGGGGGGGGGGGGTGAGGGTTCAAAACCAGGTGGTCTGGCTGCACTTGTGCTTTTAACTGGTAGATAATAGCCGCTTCCCCACATTCTATAAATCCAAGAATGGGCCTTAACTATAGACTTATAAACAGAAACCTATTCATGCTATTTCTTCTGTGTGCCTAAATACAGCTGATATATAATCTACTGTGGAAGAAGAAAACAGTCACTAACATGTTAACAGTACCCTGTAAAAGAGCAAGCTACAGTTAATTAGACAAGGTCATAAAGTAGCAAATTAATTAAGAGCAACCTACAAAATGTATGTTTTGTTTCTCATTTTATCAAAACAAAATATTGTGATATTTTAACATTATCATAGTTCCTTGGTCTTCAACAATTTATCTGCTGGATAATGATCCCAAGGAAATAATTACCATATAAAACCCACTGCCACTAAATATTGGTTAACTAGATTTTCTCAGTCTTGGTAACCATGCATATGAAAATGCATATACACATATAAACAAATACAAACCTACAACTTTAAACACTCCATTCTGAATCTGAGTACCAAGATCTCAAGTTAGACACAATCTATTAAGGATCATGCAAATAGATACACAATCTATTGGGGATCATACAAGTAGGTAGGTGCTGGACATGGTCAATAAAAAAACCACCAGAACATGCTCTACCTCCCTCCTTTGGGGCCACTTCACACCTGACTGACCTCTAGCAATTCTCTGCATGCCATTCTCCCTTCTTGTGCATGCTTAACATCACAGCTGCTATAAACCACCATTCTACTGTCCCTTCACCTCTTCTACTTCAAAGAAAAGTTAAAGGCACAGTGGGACTAGGAAACTCAGTGACAGAAATGGCACAACGGAGACAGCACACACATACATGTATACACCCCTCCCACACACACACACCCCTAACAAAATGCTGATGGCAACAAGCTGTTAACCTTATTTCATCACCACCTTTCTATGACCTGCCACCTAGTCTAGCAATAACTCTTCTCATAATTTTTGGAGGGCCTGGGAAACAGCAGCAGAGACCATTTATTATTTTATTACCAGACTGATATACTCTACAAATGGTGGTAGTGGAAATATTTACCTCACTTTGCTGTCCTTATATTCTGAACTGATAAAAGTAGTGCTTAGGGTCCACATGCATAGTCGTTAGGAACTCTCACAGAGCTCAATTCCTTCTTTAATCAAAGAAGGCTCCAATACCAGTCTTCTCTCCAATAAAAGCCAAAAGATAGACTGATGACTAAATCATAGTGCAATTTTCGGCTTCTTGGCTTGATCTGCATTCATACAAATGTAAGATATTTACATCTCAATTTAAAAACAAAACAAGTCACAAGTAATCTAACTCAGAGATTTGTTGAGATTCAGTCTTCTTTCCCATAATCTGTTCACTCAACAAAGTTTTGTTTGTAAAAACCAAAGTTTTACCAACCACAGTTTTGCCATTAACCATACTAATCCACCTATCACATTTCCATTTCTATAACACCTGAGGACATCCATAAAATCAAACTCCTAATTAAAAAGAGCCATGGAAAAGAGGAAAATGGATTTTTAAAAGAGAGCTGGAATAGAACCATCACCAGAAAGGTAACCAAAAGACACTACCTGAAATGAAATTCTGTCCTACTACTGGATTTTATCTTTTTAGGGGGTGGGGGAAGGGTGGATTTGTGTCTGTATTTTTATGACAGATGGCAAAACTGTGAGTGATCAGTGATCTCCCAGGGGAAAAAAAAAGGCTCTTAGGAAAGTATGGCAGTAGCCATAGAAATCTCTAATCTCACAAAGGTTGATCAAAAGAAAAACCTTCAGCACCAAAAACTGCAAGGCAAACCTGCATCGGGCATTGGTCAACAGAAAGGGCCCAACCAATTCTTCTACACGACAAGCCCGACTGGTCGCACAACCAACTCTTCAAAAGTTGAGCCAAGCCGGGCGCGGTGGCTCACACCTGTAATCCTAGCACTTTGGGAGGCCGAGGCGGGTGGATCGCTCAAGGCCAGGAGTTCGAAACCAGCCTGAGCAAGAG
>CAUYRT010107213.1:0-133385 GCA_963574885.1 Lepilemur ruficaudatus
ACCTGAGCAAGAGTGAGACCCCGTCTCTACTAAAAATACAAAGAAATTAATTGGCCAACTAAAAAAAAATATATATATATAAAAAAATTAGCCGGGCATGGTGGCACATGCCTGTAGTCCCAGCTACTCAGGAGGCTGAGGCAGGAGGATCGCTTGAACCCAGGAGTTTGAGGTTGCTGTGAGCTAGGCTGATGCCACGGCACTCTAGCCTGGGCAACACAGTGAGACTCTGTCTCAAAAAAAACAAAAACAAAAACAAAACACTCAGGGCCGCCACCACCTAGCTGAGCTCGTTCCTTACAAGGGGCTGGAAGTCCCAGAGCTGGACCAAGACTGCTCTGCCAAGGAGAGGAGCCATAGCAGATCTGCAGATCTGCAGACAGCCATGTCCCTGACCCAGCTGTAGCAGCTTGCACCTGTTAAGACCTGTGTACCATCTAGCCCTAATTTCCCAGAGCTGGAAGCCGCTTTGAAGGCCTGGCAGGGAAAGGTGGGCAGGAAGCACTTCCTATGGAAGCCTGTGGGCCCGGGGCCACAGCTGCATGCAAAGGCAAGGGGTGAGAGGGCACAGATCTGAGACCCATTTGTGGAGAATGTGCCACATTTAGAATGGACTAGAATCAGGAACCTTCAAAATATTTAAGGGAACTGAACTGCCAAAGAGATCCCAGGTCCAGGGTGGAGGACAGGCAGCCTGGCCAGGCCTGCATTGTGCACCCACCTCTAGGCAAGCCAGCACTGTCCTTGTTTCCCCTGCTTTGGGTTTCTGCCTTGGGGTGTCAGCATTAGGCAAGCCTGACTCTGGGTAAGTCCAGGCCTCAGGCCCCTCAGGGGACAACGGGGTGTCACGTGGCAGGTCTCGGTGGAACAGCCCTGTCACTTTGTCCTGCAGCAGGCCCTCAGGGACAGGAAGCGGCTGGAGGCCTCCCCTAGGCAGGAGCCGGCTCGCAAGTCCATCGTCAAAAAGAATTTATTGGGGACACACGGCGTGCGGTCAGGAGGAGAGGCAGGAGCCCTGCCCTGGAACCTCCCTGGGCCCGGTGGGCCCCAGCCAGCCAGTCCCCACCCTGGCTACTCGCGGTAGTGCACCCTCTGGTGCTGGATGAGCTGGGAGCTCTGGCCGAAAGCCTTGCTGCAGATGCCACAGGCAAAGGGCTTCTCGCCCGTGTGGGTCCGCAGGTGCCGGAAGAAGTGCGAGCGGCCGCGGAAGCTCTTGCCGCAGTCGGCGCACTCGTAGGGCTTCTCGCCCGTGTGGATGCGCTGGTGCTCGATGAGCACCGAGCTCCAGATAAAGGCCTTGCCGCACTGGCTGCAGGCGTAGGGCTTCTCGCCCGTGTGCAGCCGCTGGTGGCGCACCAGGTTGGAGCTCTGGCTGAAGGCCTGGCCGCACTCGCTGCACTTGTAGGGCTTCTCGCCGTTGTGGATGCGCAGGTGCTGCGTAAAGTGCGAGCTGTGGCTGAAGGCGCGGCCACACTCGCCGCACTCGTACGGCTTCTCGCCCGTGTGGATGCGGTGGTGCTGGATGAAGCCCGACCAGCCGCGGAAGCGTTTGCCGCACTCGTGGCAGGGATACGGCTTCTCACCCGTGTGGATGCGCTGGTGCTTCAGCAGCAGTGAGTTGTACTTGAAGCTCTTGCCACAGGCCTCGCACCGGTGCGGCTTGGCCCCCCGCGGGCTGCCCTGTCCCAGGCCGAAGCCGCCCCCCAAATCGACAGCCCGCTCCAAGCTGGACTCCTGCACAAGGCTTGGACACTTGGCTCCATGGGGAAGGCTCCTCAGGATGCCCCGCAGCGTCCCCCCATCCTGGCCCACCTCATCTGCAGTGACGCGCAGGTGGGGAGAGGCCGCTTGCTCCTGCTGGGACTCGGAATCTGAAATGAGAAAGGGTAGAGGCAGATAGTGCCAGCCCATGCCTCTGTCCACCTGCCAAGCCCTGCTGTGGCACTCGAGGGGGCGGGGACCAAGGAGGTTCAGAGAGGAGAGAAGGAGCTGGACACTGGATCCATGAGAGAGAACCCAGGCAGAACCTCTGGGTCTAGGCCAAAGGGCTGTCCTAAGGATGGGGGTAGGGGGGGTGCAGGGTGACTGAGAGCTGCCAGGACCACCCAGTCATCTTGGTGGCCTAAGCCCAGGTATGGAGCCTGCAATGGCTAATGAGACCCATGACCTGGGAAAGAGGTGCCAAGGTAGACATTGAGTGCCAGTGAGGGTCTGGAACTTGGAGGGCTCTGGAAAATGGTCCTACACCTCAGAGGCTGGGCAGAGGGATGGCCCCAGGGCCATGGACAAGTGACCTGCCAGGGCTCAGGCCACCCTGTTCCAAAGGGCTCTGTGGGGCTGCCCAGACCCCACCAGGAGCAGTTCCATCTCTAGAGCAAGGCCAGCTGCTGAATCACAAGTTCTGCCCTTGTTGGAGGGTGGAGTCCCGATGGGTCCAGGCCTGCTCTAGACCTTTTCATGGGGCTGGCTCAGGCCTGGGTGGCAACTGCTCACCACCGTGGCCCACCCTGGGACCTCCTTGCATAAATCTCTGTTGCAGGGTCCACTTCCCAGGGACCTAACCCCAGACACCTGTCCCCTGGGACCACCCAGGTGTGGGTGGAGAGCGCAGAGCCATGAAATCCAGCTGGTATCAATTAATGCCACCAAATGCTGACCATGTGCTGGGCTGGAGACCCCAAGGAGGTGTCCTGAGGACTTCTCGGGGGGTGGTAGTGGAGTCGGGATTAACACAACTCAGCCAAGAGCTCCACTCAGGTGACAGATAGCAGTCCCAGGGCACACACAGCAGAAGAGGAGGGGGCCCAGGATGACTCCCCAGTTGGTTGGGGGAGACAGTGGTGCCCTGAGTCAGAGCCCCAGCCCAAGGCAGGGGGGAGGGGAAGGAGGGGAGTCTGCTTTCTTATGTTCAGAGTGGGCCTGCAGGAGTACACAGGGGGCCACTGGGGCAGGTGGCGATAGGGTCTGGGATCCACAGGAGGGGTCTAGGCTGCAGCCACAGCCCTGGGAAGTGTAAGAAGGCTGGGACTAGAATGGGGGAGGAGGCTGGAGCCAGGGACTGGAAGGGACCCCAGGCAGGGGTGCCTGTGGCGGTGGGTGTTGACAGAGCCTGGCACTTCGAGGAGCTCCAGCCCCAAGTAGCCCCTGCGAGCAGCCTGAGGCTGCCAGGGGAGGGTTCTCCTCACTCACCAGGCCAGAAGGTGTCTCTGCCGATTTCAACTTCCTCTATGTCTCGGAGATCCAGGTCCGATAGCTGGGAGAGCACCTCAGGGATGGAATTGGGGGAACCTGGGGGGCAGGGAGGCCACGGCTCACCTCCCACCCTCCAGTGCTGCCTCCCTTGCCTCTCTAGAACCACATGGGCTGGCAGCCGTGCCCCCCAACACACCTCCTTGCCCTCTGTGTTGCCCTGAACAGCAGGCCAGCCCGCAATGGTGCCACTGCTTGTGGCTTCTCTGGCCAGGAACACCCTTTAACTTCATTCCCAGCCTGGTCAAGACCTCCCCCGCCGCCCACCTCCAGGAAGCCTTACTGAAGAGCACTTTGGGAGCTCATCCCCTTTAATCCAGTAAGCAGAGACAAAACCAGCGGCCCTCCTGCTCACCCAGGGTGGCTTTGTCTGTCATCTTGGCCGACTCTGGCTGGACCTTTCCACCCTGTGATGGCTCACGTTGCTCTGGACAGGCCCTGGCCATGAAGCCCCTTAGGGTCACCAGCAGGCAGGTCACAGTGTGGGTCACTGTCACTCTGCAGCCTAAACCCCAGCTCCCTACACTTGCCCCCATACCTGGATGTTCGTGCAGAGCTTGATCAACTGCCATCTCTGCCGCCCGGTGCCTGGGCTGGGCCAGTCCTTGCTAGGTATACAGCCTGCCTCTACTCCACCCTTGGCTCACTGACTCCCTCACCTGGCGAGTTCCCAGAGTTTCCCCCCACCGAGCTCAATGCTGTGCGCATCCCCACCATGCTGGGTGGGGAAACAACTGGAGAAACACCAGGCTGCCCACCTGCTGGGGGCTGTCCAGGTGGAGGGCAAGGAGGCTGTGCATGCTCAGCCTTCCAGGGGACTGGCAGGAGGTGGCACTTCCCTGGCTAGAAAGGGCTTCTCCTCTATGTAAAATGGTACAGCAAGTACTGTGTACCTGTCCATGGCCCAGGGTGAGGAAGAGGGGGCAGCTGGCTGGGGGGAGCCAGTGGGCACCGAGAGTCCATGTCTCAGGTGCCCCACCTGGAAAGATGGGTAGGCCCTGCCACAGGTCCCCGCCCGCCTAGGCACTTGTAAACGCACCCAGGGCTGCAGGGTGCAGAGTCCCAGTCCTCCTCCATCACTTTCTCTAGCCCACAGACTGCCCTCCACCTGCAGGACTCCTGACCAAACCTTCCAGAACTTGCTCTGGCAGTGCTGGCTCTGGTGGGCACAGTGCAGTCCCTTAGGAGCTGTGCCAGGCCCCGCAGAGAGGTCCTGGGAGAAGGACTGTGTCCTGCCCCGCCTGCACCCCACCTGCCCGGCCTCCCTGCTCTGAGAGGCCCAGGCTAGGCCAGCGCATGGCCTCTGGCACTCTGCCTCATGATCCCAGCTACATGCCCATAGGGACGCTGCAGACCCCCGCCACCTGTGCTGTGCCCTCCCCTCCGCTCTCCACTGACAAATGGCTCCTCCCAAGGACATCCTCTGCTCCCCAATGCATCGTAGCCAGGTGCACAACAGCACTGTGCCCAGACAGGGAGGCTCCTGAAATGACCAGGCATGTCAGGTGGGCTTGGGAGATTGCTGGGCCCTTAAGGTGGGTGAAAGAGACCCAGGTGTTCCAAGGTGGGTCCCTGGAACCTCTTTCTGGCCTATCTCAGACTCTGGTCTGGGAGTTGGGGCTCCACGAAGTCCTGGCTTGACCCCTGACTGGCATGAAAGCCCTGGGCAGCTTCCAGAAATGCCGAGGTACCTGCCTCTGCCCCTTCGTCATGCTCGGGAGGGCCCTGCCCCACTGCAGGAACAGCACCTCCTGTCCTCACAGCTGTTCTTTATGGCCACCATGGTCTGTGTCCCTGCATTCTGACTCTGGCACAGCACAGAGAGGCCTGAAGCTGCTGGTGTAGCCCACGCTCCCTCCACGGGCAAAGCTCCTGGGGTTTTAGGGCACCTGGACATAGTTCCAGTGTCCAAGAGGCACGCACAGGCTGGCTTCCAGGCCTCTGGGGCAGGGGCCCAAGCCTGGCCTTCCATGCTCCAGCCTCCCATGGCTGGTGGAGACAGGGCCAGGGGAAGCCCAACCCTGCACCCCCAGGCCCGCCCTCCATCCTGGGCACTGGCCTTCTGCAGAACCCACTCTGGCAGCCTTGTCAGCCTGTGTCCCCTGAAGCCCCCAGATGATCTGCTGACCTGCCCACTTCCCCCAAATACTGGCCCCTCATGAGGAGCCACACTTCAGGGCCTTAGAAAAGTCAAGGGCATTGGCTCAAGTCAGACCAATGTGGAATGAATACTGTGGGCCTCATGGCCTCTTCTCTGGGCTTTTACGTCCCCATCAGTAACAGGACAGAAGGGCCTACCTCACCTGGAGGTAATCCACAGAGTCTGACACCCAGTGCAGCCACTCTTGACAATCCTCAGCAGTCACTACATTATCCACTGTGATGCCAAGACCACCAAGAGCGAGGACCCTGGGCAAAGGGTGGGACTGAGGCTGGGCACTGGCTCGCCAGGCTTGTCCTACATGGGACCTGGCCCATACCAGCCTCCTAATCTTGAGGGTGGTGAGGCCAGGCGTCCTTGGGATGTGCAGCAGAGAAAGAACCTCAGGGTCCCCTGACCTCTGAGAGGGAGCAGGGCCCAGGGGCACCATGGGACTAGGACTCCCCCCATGCCTTGATACCCAGACACCACCAGGTCACCAGTGAGACCACACCACTGGGGGTGGAGCAAGGCTGGCAGCTCTGTCCCTGCAGGTCCCTCAGGGACCACACCCACACTAGGCTGGTAAGACATCTGGATACTCTATCTTCCCAGCATGAGAACAAAGACTCAGGGAGATGACTTGCTCCTGTTCACAATGGGCCCAGATTTTGAGACCATTTTTCCTTCTACACCCCAAACCCAGGAAAGAAACAGTCCCAAGGGATGTCCCCTAGGGAGCCAGGGCTTGGGCCCATAACCAGGCCAAGCCTCAGCCATCCTAGCCCAGTGTCACCCCCTCAGGGCTCTGCCCCAAGGCCTTGGCTCCGCCTGGCCTAAGCATGTGGGCGCCCTGGCATCCCGTTGAGCCGCACAAGTGTCTGGTGGTGCCGCTCAGTCGGCCGGGGTGGCAGGTCAGAGTGGAGGGCTCCATGGTGCTGGAGATGGGGCAGAGAATGTGGGCAGAGGGAAAGTGGCAGCCTGGGGTGAGTACCATGCTGATGCCCGTGGAGGTGAAGCCGCGACTCGTGGTGCTGGACTCCAGGTGTCCCCGGTGAGGAGAGACTGACAGGGGATGGGACAGGAAGGGACTCCTGAACGTCCCCTAGTGCCGCCATCTTCCCTGAGACCTGCTGAAGGTGTGCACACCTGGGACCTGGGGAAAATGAAAACCATGGCAGATGAGGGGTATGGACAGAAATGCTGGGGAGAGGGGTGGAGGGGGAGGAACAAGACAACTCTCCAGGTGAGACAGAGGCTCATTCATTCAGTGGGGAGCAAAAGGTGAACCCGTGGGGATGTTTGGGGCCTGGAGTACTAAGCCATCTGGGGACCTGGCATGTTTATTCAGTAAGAAATGCTTATTACATGGGTACCACCTGGACGCACCCACAGACCCGCAGGGCCTGAACCAAAGTTCTCATCCCAGCAAAAGATCTGGAGTGTCCTTCCAAGCTACGGCACCACCCACAGAGAAAAGAATGCTGATTCTTCCAGAAAAACCTCAGCTGGGGGCCACTGGCCCTGTGGGAGGGTGAAAAAATGAACCATGCCTACTGGGGCATGAATGTTTTAGATGAAATCTTACCAAAGCATTTCCTGAACAGCAAAGGGGAGACATTGCCAGACAGCAGAACCCTCTTTCTCAAACCCTATGGTGTCCTCAGAGGCTGCAGGCTGTAATCCCCCAAGTCCGGCACTGCCACAGTGCTCTGAGACTCATTCAGGGGTCAAAGATACTTTTCCTTAATTTGGTTTGCAAGAATAGCTTGAGTCCAACATGAAAAATGATTTTTCTCTTTCATACTGTGATAAAATAGGAACTCCTTATTTGGGGCAGACAATGAAAAAGACCATGGGGAGGGAAGGGCAAATGTTAACACACTTTCAGCAAGGGTCACAGACAGTGCCTGCTTCAAGCAAGCGGAAAAGGTGGCCAGTAGAGCCACCTCAAGGTGCCCAGTTTTCTGGGCCAGCCCCATCGCCTAATGATGGGAAGGGGGTGGGCAGCCAGGTAAGTGGACCCAGGGTGGGGCTGCAGAGTGATGCTGGGTGTAGGTCCTCGCCCCCCTGAGTCACATCTCAAGTTACTTAGCTAACTTACTGGGGACTCATCTGGAAAAAGATCCCCGTCTTGGCCCCAGGGCTGAGCAGAGGTGGCAGTCACAGGGTAGAAGCCTCTTCACTCACAAGGATGCGGGCACACACACTGCGTTCCACGCCCACGCTGTTGCGACAGGCTGAAGGGGTTGCCATCGGCTCCGGGGCAACCTGTGCCCTTTCTCTTCCCAGCCGCGTGGGAAAGGGCCCGATCTCGGGGAGCTTAGCCACCGAGCGCAGCGGCTTGGCCTGGCTCAGTTCCGGCGGCTTCATACACCCAGCCGTGGGACCTCGGACAAGGGACTTGGAGCCTGAGTTTCCCACTTGCAAAGTGGAAATGATCACAGCTCCCGTCACTCGCTGCGTGGGGAAGGCGCTCTGCAAACGGACACCGCGATCCCCGGGGAACGGTGCGCCCGCGGCTGCCGGGCAGCGTGGTGCGCTGCCGCCCCGCGGAGCCCACCCTCGCCCCCAGGCCCGGCCCGAGGCCCAGGTCACGGCAAGGAGCTGCGGCGCGGCCTACCAGGACAGGACCTCACCGCGGGAGACCGCGCAGTAGCGCGGGCCAAGCGGGTCCTCAGCGCCTAGAACCACCACCACGGTCCCGCGCCCACTCACCTTCGAACCGGAGGAGGCCGCCGCGCCCCAACCGGAAGCTCACCCGGCTCCGCCCCGTCCCCGCCTGGGCGCACTTCCGGGACTCTCTATGCCCCGGGACGACCGTGCGCTTCAGTGGCCGCGCGGGGGCGGGGCCAGCAGCCAAGCCGGGGTCTTACCCTTCCCTGGCCCCCCAAGAGCCCAGCCGGTGCGTGGCTTCCGCGTCCCCACGGGCCGTGGATCTGCAATACGCGGCCGAGCTAACGGTCTAGGGGTCTGCCGCGGCTCTGCCCGCCGTGGCCGGGACGCGGGAGCTGCGGGGTCACGGCCCGGCGCGTTCTCCGACCTCGCGGAGAGGCCGCCGTCCTCCAGTGCTGCGCACGGGGCCAGAGGCTGCGGACGTCCCCTGTCCACCCGACCTCCCACCCCCGTTAAGTCCTGGGGACGCGGTTCGCGGTGCGGAGTTGGGGTGGCGGGGAGATGCCGCCTCGCAGACTGCCCCCGGTGCCGGGCCAAGTGCTCCCCCGCACCTGCTGCTGGGCGGGACTGCAGGATCCGTGGGGGTTGCAGACTTGGCGGGAGCCTTTCCCGCCGTCCTTAGGTCCACCTGGCTTCTTTGTGTTTGGTGATACGAGTTTCTACGCTAACTTCCCCCTTTCAACACTCTAAAGGGTGCCTCCTACCTTGGGGCAGGGCGAGTGCTGGAGCTGACACCGAGGAGGCGGGCAAGATTTTTACCCTTTGAATTCTTGTCTGTAATCGGTGTGAGATTCAATTTGAAAGTTCCGCCCACATCGCGCTCAGTATGACCTCTCTTTCCTCAGGATGGTTCTCTACTATGGACGGAAAACTTTGTGAACCAAAATAAAATTTTAAGGTTCACCCCCCAACACCAGCTGACTGAATGGACCCCCTCGTGGCCAAAGGAATGTCCTAAAACTAAATTGTCTGCCAGAAGGAGGGAGGTCAGACATGCCTCATCATGCCCCCCTCCCTTCTTGGAGACGGTCCTTTGTGACCCATTGATAGGCCTAAGGGTATGCAAGACAAACCTGCAGGTCCTCAATTTACATAACACATATATGTCCCGTGGCTTATCTCTGACAACAGCTCCTTATGTTAAAACATTCTAAGCCTTTAGACAAATCTTCATGTCCTTAACCCATTACAAATCAAAGAATCTTTAAACCCACCTATAACCTGTAAGCCCTCCCCCCACTTCAAGATGACCCACCTTTTCAGGCTAAACCAATGTATGCCTCCCATGTATTGATTTATGACTTTACCTGTAACCCCTTGTATGGCTGGTGTCCCCTCCCCTCCCTAAAGAGAAGAGAGACCCACAAAGGTGACTGTTAGGCCCAGCTAAGTTGAAGGATGACCACACACCTGAATGCCCACCCTGATAATAAAGTTTCGATTCCTGGATTCCGCAAATACCACCAACCCCTCCTAATCCTCAGTAACCTCCAAAGGTCACTGTGGAAAATCCCCAACTCTTCCTGCCAAAAGCCCCCAGCCTGCCTCAAATAGTATAAAAGCCCTCACCCATTTCAAACAGGAGCGACTTCTCCGGCCCCATTCCTTGGGACCCATGAACCTCGCGGGAGTGCTCAATAAAGCCACATTGTTTGGCCCTACTCTGTCTGTCTCTCACCTTCTTTCTGCTGCCAACTTTACACCCCTGTCTCCCTGAAATGTATAAAACCAAACCGTAACCCAGCTACACTGAGTCCACTTGCTCAAGGCTTCTTGGGAGTGGCTCTGGGTCATGGTCCTCAAATTTGGCTCAGAATAAACTTCTTTCAAATATTTCAGAGTTTGGATTTTTCCATCCACAAATTCTAAACTCTGAAATATTTGAAAGAAGTTTATTCTGAGCCAAATTTGAGGACCATGGCCCAGAGCCATGCCCAAGAAGCCTCGAGCAAGTGGACTTGCTATGGTTGGGTTACAGTGTGGTTTTATACATTTCAGGGAGACAGGGGTTACAGGTAAAGTCATAAATCAATACATGGGACGCATACATTGGCTTGGCCGGAAAAGGTAGGCCATCTCGAGGCAGGGCCTTACAGGTTATAGGTAGGTTTAAAGATTCTTTGGCTTGTAATTGGTTAAAGACATGAAGCTCTGTCTAAAGGCTTGGAATGTTTTAACATAAGGAGTGGTTATCAGAGATAAGCCACCGGACATAGATTTGTTATGTAAATTGAGGACCTGCAGGTTTGTCTCCAATACCCTTAGGCCTGTCAATGGGTCACAAAGGACGTCTCCGAGGGAGGGGGGCATGATGAGGCATGTCTGACCTCCCTCTTCCTGGCAGACAATTTAGTTTTAGGACATTCCTTTGGCCACGAGGGGGTCCATTCAGTCAGCTGGTGGGGGGGGGGGTAAGCCTTAAAATTTTATTTTGGTTCACACTACAGATGGCCACCATGCGCTAGGGAACTTGCTGGAAAACACACTGCTTCGCCCCTTATTGGGACGTCCAATACCCCTCTAAACTGCCCTGCCATCCACATGTATTCCCTAGGGCCTGAGGAGTAGCTATTAAAAGTTTTCTTAAAACCTTTTCATGGAATTCTCTTTCTTCCTGAATTTTCCTGATGTTCAGCCATAGTTTCTCAGTCCTGTTCTTATAACCTGGAAAAGAGAAAATTGTGTCAGTCTTTCTTGTTGGGATAAATGGCTAGGGGAGGGTTCTATGAGCCTGTCCAGCATGGGTACTTGCCCTTCAGGCAAGAAGACACTTGCTCTGGGCAGCCTCAGCGAGGGAGGATCTGGAGCCAGGTGACCGCCAAGCTGGGCGTGTACAGAGAGAGGGCGGCTCAGAGACAGAAGGACCCCCCAGGGAGAGATGTCTGATGTCAGGGTGGGGCACTGAAGCAGGAGAGAGAAGCTGGGCCATCAGGGATAAGTGGCAAGCCTTGGCCCCCAGACTAAAGGAGCATGGGGGAGGTGCTGCCCTTGGGTGACACTGGGCCAAGGGAACAACTAGGACAAGAGCTGGGGCAGAGGTTGAAGCAAATCTGGAGTAGGAGAAGGCTCCCTGGGGAACAAGGGGAGTAGGGCTCAGGCCTTGAGAGAATGCTGGCCCTGAAGTCCAGGGCCTTCCAGGCCCTGGGGAAGATGTCCTGGGTCCCAGGAAGACAGGAACAATGCAGAGCCTTCAACAAAATGTCTGTAGTTAAAAGAGAGTGGGGTGCACTGTTCAGCCCAGGACCAGGAGGCTTGTCCTGCCTGCACCTTGGCCAGCCCTGCTGAAATCCCAGGAGTTGGTCAGCCCTTCTCATGAGGTCTTGTCCTCAGGGCCCCTTCTTGTCCTCAGCCCATGAAGCCTGTGCTGGCTCCAGCTGTGCATGGCACTGATTTGGAGTTGGCAAATCCTGCTCCAGTGGAGGAAGACTGAGTTGGGGCATCTGGGCTGAGTACCTTTGTGTGTATCTGCTGAGTGACAACATTGTACTCCAGGTGGGAGCTAGTTCCAATCCCTGATCTGCTCTTAAGGCTACAGGGTCCATGCCCATTTCTCTGGGGCTACCCTCTGGACTAAGTGTTGGGGGATAAGCCTTGGGGGCTGCCCTGAGAAATAAATGAAATGGCATTCTCTGGGTGCCAAATAGTCCCCAGGCATTAATGCTGGACCTCAGGCTTTCTCAGCAGGGCTGTAGCTTCGAGCAGAATATTGGGGCCTTGAGTGAGTTTCCTGTGTGCCCTGGAGGTCCTGAAGTTCAGGTGGGGGCTCCTGAACACATGCCTGACCCTGGTCTTCCAGGAAGGAGATCGTACCCAGGAAACCCTGTTCATGCAATTCCCCAGCATCACTGCCCTGAGCAAGTCATGTGGGTGGGGTGTGGGCAGAATGTGGGCAGGTGGGCAGGGCATGCATGGAGCCGCTTGCAGGCTTTTTGGGGTGGGGAAGAAGGTGGGTGGGCAGAGACCAAATCAGGGAAGGTTTTGAATGTGAGCTGGAGAACAGTGGAAGTATTCGGTATTTAATGGAGAACATTTTATGCAGCACTCGGGATTTTTCTTGGATATTCACAAAGTATAATGTTTTTCTAAACCAGAGGTAAAAAATAAGTGGCTCTGAGCCCTATTGAACTCACAGCCCTGTTTTGTTTGGGTTACAGTTTTTGAAAAAAATGCTAACAAGTACTAAGTCTTGCAAATGTGTGGAGTAACTGGAACTCTCATTCATTGCTGTTGGGAATGCAAATGGTGCAGCCTCTCTAGAAAAGGGCTTGGCAGGAGATCAACAGTGCAGGCTTAGCTATCATACAAGTTATGGGAGATGTTCCCATGTTGGGGCTATTCCAACTGCTATGGACATTTGTGTACAGTTTTGTGTGACATTAGTTTTCACTTCTCTGGGACAGACGCCCAAGAGTTGATTGCTTGGTCTTTAAGTTTCCTCTTAACTTTTTAAGAAACTGCCAAACTGAGGCGGCTGGATGCATTTGCCTTTCACCAGCTGCCCTCTTCAGCCTGGCCCTCAGCTCTACTGTGCCTGGTGACCCTGTGTCACTTTGCTGGCTAGGTCTTGGTGGAGGGGGGTAGTTACCAGAGCAGGGAGAGCTGGGAGGGTCCTGACCACTCCTGGTAAGGTGCTCCTCCACTGTTTTTTAGCTTCCAAAATCCTGGACATCTTGTATGCTATTCTTTGTGTCCTTGTGAATCACCTTGTCAGTTGTTTGCTTAGTTTTCATGGGTCTAAACTGGCAATTCTTACCCTTAGCCCTACAGCTGATTGGGGCTGGACCGTTCCTTCTTGGAACGGTAGGTTCCTTCTTGCACACAGTAGGCTGTTGGCAGCATCCCTGCCTCTACCCACTGATTCCAGCAGTACCTCCTCCCAGCTGTGACAACCAAAATTGTGCCCAGTCATTGCCAAGTGTCCCTGGAGGGCAGAGCTGCTCCTTGTTGGGAATGACTGCCCAAACGGAGGATGAGTGAGCTAGTACACAGAGCACTGGACAGTATGGTGTGCTCAGAACTCAGGGGAGCTGGACATGGATTGATTACAGGGTCTGAAAGACATTTCGGATGCCTCCCAGGCCTCCCTCTTGGGGTCTTGACTGCAAGCACTAAGCAGCCCCCTGAACCTCAGTTTCCCGGGTATCTGGAACCAGAGAGGTGGTAAGTGCATTTTGTCACTGAAAAGGGGTCACTCCCATGGTTAGCGAACTATCGTTCTGGTTTATGTGTCAGTCTCTTATGAGTTTGGTTCATGGGCAGCAGTCCTGAAGGCACTGGAGGCAGTGACCAGCCAGTGTCTGCAGTCCTAAAGACCCATGAGATGGCACCCACATTGTTCCCTGGGAGGAAGCCAGTGGCCTCCTTGGGGGGATCTTGACTGCACCCCCAAACTTCAGGGAGACCAATGGAACAGTAGGCAAATCAGAAACAGATGTTTACTGTATGAGAAAATAGGACGGACAAGCAGGAGAAGGAAACATTTTGTAACAAATACTGTGATCCATGCGGAAGGAAGAAAAAACCAGGTAAAAAGTAAGCCACAGAAAAAGTTGTTGAAAACAAAATAGAATATTTATCCCAAATGTACAGAATACTTACTAAGGAATAAAGATAGAAGATAAAAGTAAAAGTTCAACAACTTTGGCTAGTAGGAAAGTTAAATTTCTGGGCAATACAAAATAACAGTGGGAAATACTGGACCAGGGACAATATCTGCCACCAACACAAGAGGCCGAGACCACGGGCTGTTACAAGAGCATTCACAGGACATGAGCTGTGCGATTTAACACACATGCCATGAGGGAGTGTGAGGACTATTCGGGCATGACAGCGTTCAACCTGACCAAGAAACAGACACACAGAAGACAGAGTTGTGAACACCAAAAAACACCAGCTGAATCGCAGTGGCTGAGGCTGCAGTGACGGGCAAGTGTGCAGTGCTTCCTAAACCCCACCAGGACACCAGGGCCAGATGAGGTACAGACAGGCAGGTGGGGGCTGAACCCCAGGCTCAGGGGTTCTTCTGTCCAGGAAACCTCATCAGGCCATCTCCAAAAGCAACTGCAGGGCAACAGCGTCCTCTCCAGCCAGACTGGGGAGTCACCACTGTGGCCAGGCAGGGGGTCCCAGGGTGACTGTGGCCAAGGTAAGGACACTGTAATCACCCTCGGTGCACTGAACATGTGGCTGGATTTGAGGAGAAAACCAGGAGAAAGCAACACCAAGCTCCGGAAGCACAAGGCTCTTGAAGGGACAGGCCAACATGCCCAGAGCAGGCTCCTTGCCCACGGGATAATGTGTTTGAGATGGGACCCTGGGCCTACTCCATCTTCCCTGGGCTTCAGCTATTCCCTGCTGACTGCGGAGATGCCCCCACCCTATCCTGGCTCCCCGAGAGCCATGCCCCAATACCAACTCTCTGTTCTTATTCCAGAGCAAATGTCCGAGTCTCTCCAGAGGCTGTGGCTTTTCTCCCTGTTGCTGAGGCCACAGAGCCTTATGCCCCAGTCCTGTCTTCCTCTACAGCATGTGCTGGTATCTCAGCTCACTCACAGAGGAAAGAAACAATCACATCTTGGTGCCCAAATTGCGGACTGATACAAGAGGTCACTAGGAGTAAGGCCCAGGTGCACGCAGCAGCGCAGGGGGACCTGCCCAGAGCCAGCAAGCCTGAGTCGCTGTTAGCCCTCCCTCTCCATGTGGAACAGGAAAGGGAGGCCCAGAGCTGGGTGTGTCCCCCTGACTTCTGGTGGGGGGACAAAGATGAGACACAGGGAGGTTCTCTGCGCTGAGGCCCAGCCAGAGCTGTCCTAGTCAGTGCTCTTCCCAAGGAACGAGGCCCAGTGGGCAGCGCCTGCTGAGCAGGGCAGTCGAAGAGGGCTGTGTGGACACTCTGTGCTCTTGAGAAGCTTCTGGGTTTTTGCTTTCACCTTTTTCTGCAATGAGAACCCTGATGCTTGGCTGAGGGGCGCTCAGATCTCCTCATACACTTCTCAGAAGGTTCTGAACATCGAGTTGGATCCCAGAACTCCCCTGCAGGGTGGCCGCGCTGAAGTCAGAAGGAGCCTCTGCCTGTCCCTGCTAGCACGGCTCTCCGGGGGCCCTGGCCCCATTGATGGTGCATGAGGACTGAAGGACTGAGGAAAAGATGCCCACCGTGACTGTTTAAATCTCTGAAGAGGTTGGGAACCAAGTGAAAGATCCCTGCAGTTGTTTCTAGTTTTTTGTCAGGCCTCTCGGATAAAACGCTTCCCTGCGGTTACCCTGTTTCACCTTCCCTGCAGCAACAGCCCTTCCCAGGGCCAAGGTGGCCGAGGAGCTGGGCACGCGTGGATGCTGTCCTTGGCTGGGGGACTGGTGCTGTGGACAAGGTCACCTTTCTTCTCCCCAGAGCGCTCTCTTCCTCTTCCCGCTTAGTGTCTGCTCTGCCTCTGAACTCAGGAACAGGTGAATCTTTCTTGTTACTTTTAAGGTTCCTTTGTATGCATATCTCATCAGGAACTTCTTGCTTGGGGTGATCTGCTCTAACAGCCTGAAGAGGAAGAGAAATACCTTCTCAGTAAATAAGGAAGCACAGTTATTACCTAGTTCCCTTGCTGGTAAAAACCAGACTATGAAAGCAAGAGAATGGCTTTGGTCAGGTAGTAACTGGCACCTGTCAGTGATCGTAGCTGGGGTGGGGTGGGTGCCTCACGATGAGCGAGGTGGGGAGGGGGAGTGGGGCGCAAGTGGGGTGGGGAGGGGGAGTGTACCCCTGGCCTGGATGGCAACACATTCATATTTTTTAAAAAGTTAAGAAAGTTGGGAGATATATAAAACATACATAAAGTGAGAGTGTATATGATAGGATCATATAAACGAGTGACAGCAGATCACACACCCAGTCAACCTCTGTTCATTTTAAGGGCCAGACACCACTCAGAGTTCCAAGCTGTGTGCGTGCCCCTCTTCTTGAGTCTAGGATGACCCAAGCTTTTGCTTTTCTCTAGCGTGTTACCACATGTGTACTCCACACAACACAGTTGGTTTTGCCTGATTCTGAAATTCGCGGTAATTAGAATCCTCCCACCTGTCTCCATGCCTTGCTTTCTTTGCCTGACATCAGTCTGAGGTCCACAGTGATGGCACAGTCGTGGCTGTTTTCATCATCATGGCTGAATAGGGTTCCCTGCACCGACAGACCATCCTCTGTCCACCGTGCTGCTGACACTGGGTTATCTCCGGTCTTCCTGAGTGCGTGCTCACTGTGAATATTAGCATATGTGTCTCTTTGGGTGCACGTACAAAAGTGTCTCCACTGTAAATGAACAAGTGAAGTCCCTGGGTTAGTAGGGAACGCCTTTCTGCAACTTGCCAGCAGATGCCAGACCATCTTCCTGAGTTGTTTTACCACATAACACTCTAACAGCATGGATGAGCACTCCTTTGCTTTCTATGGATTCTTTAAAGATTCTGAATGTTAGTCATCTGTCACTGCAGCAGTCAGGGGAACACACTGGCTGTGATAATAAAGAACCTCCAACCTCAGTGTCTTGATACAATAGATGTTCATTTCTTGCTCACATCATGAAGGTGCTTGAGGCTGTCCCTGAGGGTGACTCCGGGGCTTGGCTCCTTCCTCTGGTGTGTGGCTCTGCCATCTCCAAGTCCTTCTCTTTCAGTCAGAGAAGAGAGGAGAGTGGTCAATCACGGGGAACCTTCCAGGAGGCCAGCCCTGGAAGAGGCGTCCGTCACTTCTGCCCACATTTCACTGGCCAGAATCCAGTCCCACGGGCCCCGTGCTGCAAGGAGGTCTGCGATCTGTGGTCTTCCTTTGTGTCCAGAAATTAAATGAGACAATTTCAGCACTGTAAGTGTGCACCCTGCCACTGCTGGCTCTGGGACTGCATCACCATCCTCCTATTTGCTGTCTTTTCTCTCTTCTGGTGAACAGAAGTTGTGACTTTTAATATCATCAAAAGTATTAGCCTTTTCCTTTATGATTTGTAACCCTAATATCTTGTTTAGGAATTCCTCTTCTACGCTGAAATCGTACAGTTATTTTCCTATACTTATTTTTCTGAAAGTTTTAAAGTCTCTTGATCCATCTGAGACTTTTTTCCAAATGGCTGAGGTGCAGATCATTCTAACTTTCCTGCATGGACAACCACTGGTCTCACTGCCATTTACTGACTGCTTGCTCACCTTGAAGGTGCAGCTCCAGCCTTGGCTTGAGTCCAGCTCTGAGTGCATGGGCTGCTCCAGGCTCTCCCTTCCCCAATTCTCATAATTTACAAAGGTCTGGTTTCTCATAGGTTAGGTTCCCCATACCTCCATCTGTTTTTTCCTCAATGTCTTGTTAATTTGCTTTTCCACACATATTTTTGAATCAATTTAGGATTCACAGTGAAACCTGGCTGGGATTTTGATTGCACTGATTCTAAATTAATTTGGGGACGAACCAATATCTTTATAATTTTAAGACCTTCTATCAATGAAACAGTATATCTCCTTCATTTTTTTAGGTATGTAAAAAAATTTTCATGAAGGCCTTGTATATTTTTGTTGCTATAATAATGTTGTAAAAATTGCATTTAAAAAATAGTATATCAAATTTAATTTTTTTCATTGCAGTAAAATATAATATTTATCATTTTAACTATTTGTGAGTATATAATTCAGTGGCATTAAACACATACACAATGTTGTGTACCCATCACCACTACCTATACCCCAAAATTTCTCATTGTCTTATCTATTGGGCCTGCTATAGCAATGTCCCATAGACTGGGTGACTTATAAACAACAGAAATTTATTTCTCACAGTCCTGGTGGCTGGAAGTCTGAGAACAGGGTGCCATCAGGGTCTGGTTGCAGACGGCTCTCTTCCTGTTGGGTCCTCATGTGGCAGAAAAAGGGTGAGCAAGCTGTCTGGCCTCCTCTTCTAAGGGCATGAATCTCATTTGTGAGGGCTCCATCCCATGACCTCATCATTTCCCAAAGGCCCCACCTCCTAATACCATTACCTTGGGGGTTAGAATTTCAACACATGAATTTTGGTGGAAACAAACATTCAGTCCACTGCATCCATCATCCCCAACATAAACTCTGTCCCCATTAAACACTAACTTCCCATCTCCCCTCCCCTAGGCCCTGGTAACCACCACTCTCCTTTCTCTCTGCATTTGTCTACTCTAGGTACCTGTTATAAAAGGAATCATACAATGTTTATTTGTCCTGTGTCTGGCTTATTTCTCTAAGTATCCATCATGTTTTCAAGGTTCATCCATGAATCAAAATTTCACTTATTTTTATGGCTGACTAGTATCCTTTTTATTTTTTATTTTATTTTTTTGAGACAGGGTCTCACCCTGTTGCCCAGGCTGAAGTGCAGTGGCATCACCACCTCACTGCAATCTCAAACTCCTGGGCTCAAGTGATCCTTCTGCCTCAGCCTCCCAAGTAGCTGGGACTATAGGAGCATGCCACCATGCACAGCTAATTTTTCTATTTTTAGTAGAGACAGGGTCTTGCTATGTTTCTCAGGCTGGTCTTGAACTCCTGGCTATGAGTGATCCTCCCGCCCTGGCCTTCCAAAGTGCTAGGATTACAGGCGTGAGCCACCATGCCTGGCCTAAAAAATGTTATCTTTTGTTGTTGTTTTCCACACTGATTTTGTTGAAGGCAGCCCGTCTTTTCTGGAAGAGGCATCCAAGGCCATCAGCTTTCACGGCCATCCCTCCATGCACGTGAACAAATACTTGGTCTCATTAAGAGAACTAACACAATGACAGGAGCTGACATTTGTTAAACAATTAGTAGGAACCAGCACTGTGCTTAGGACTTCACACACTGAGTCTCTGAATTCTTGTCAATCCTATGGGTTAAGCACTGTCAGCATCCCCATTTCATATTTGAGGAAACTGAGGCAAAGGTCCCACAGCTCCAGAGTGAGGGTCAAGTCCACAAGTTGTGACTCCAGAGCTGTGCTCTGCACCACCTTCCTCCTTCCTACATGCCAAATATCAGTTAAACTACGTTTTAATCCCTCCCAATGAACTGGCAAGGATTAAGAACCCACCTACTCACTGCTGAAGAGGTGGAGGTGGCCATGCGTCCATGCATTCTGCAGGCATCTACGTGGGCACACCAGGAGGCAGGTCTTTGGCAGTTTGTCATTCTGCATCTGGGGGTCCATCCTATCAGCCTTAAATGGGGAAAAGATATTTATTACAGCATTATTTATAGTAACCTAAATTGGAAACAGTCTATGTGCCCATATTAGCAAATGGTTATGTCAACTCTGGCTTTTCTATCCAATGGATCCCTGTGCAGTCATTAAAAGTAATGCTTCCCAATGGTAATAACAGGGAAAAATTATAATACTATAATAAGTAAAAATAAACCAGGGTGTGTGTGCCAGTGTCCTGGGCTGTCCACAGCCACCACCCTCCCTGGCACATTGATATAAACAGCAGAGGACACCTACTCTGAACAGCTTCTGCCCTCACGGTTTCATTCCACTATCTGCATCCAGGTTTCTTGATTTCCTAAGCCAGCTCTTCCCTGCAACTTCAGAGACTGTGGACCTGGGAGACAGGCAGGGGGAAGTGGCCTAACCTGAGTGCAGGGCTGGTTGTGGGGCCAGGGCCACCGCCTGTGTCCAGAGGTCGAGTGGCAGACACAGGTTGGATGGAAGCTGCTGTCAGCTGCTGGGGGCCCCAATGCGTGGCTGGGGATGAAGTCTCCATGGTGGTAGGCTCAAGGCCCTGAGGAGCCCAGGTCCCAAGTGGTCTCTCCAGGTAAGACAGGCTGCCCGTCTGGGGTGACAGTTGGGCCAGAACACATGGTGTGGCCCAGTTCTGGGGGCTCGTATTCCAGCCAGAGGACAAACCACAGGATGGTCACTGAAGCCAACTGAGCAGGGTCCAGGGGGGTCTGGTGCAGCCCAGTGGACACCTGGTTCCCCAGAGGACACTGCAGATCACTCGTCTAGCTTAGGGATCCAGAGGGTAGAGAGTCCGCAGACTGGACCCTTGAAAGGGCCCAAGAAGAGTGGACACTACGGGCAGAGGTGGAGGCAGGAGATGCTGGTCCACAGTGCCAGGGGCCTCTCCTCCTCTTGGGCAGCATGGACGGCAGCTGTTATGCTCATCTGTCCATCGTGCTGATTCCTAGGGCATCAGGTAGTTCAGAAAAATGGCCTGTAGCTCCACGGAGCCTCAAGGAGCTTCCACAACATCTGGCGTCTTGATCCAAAGAGATTACCTGGAGTGAGAAAGGTCTCTTGCCTGCTTGGTATTCCCATATATGATGGGGTTCATTTCCTGGGCACAACAGGGACCAGCAGCCTAAGGTACATGGCCCCAGGCCTCACCTCGACTGTAAAGAGGAAGAGTGCGTGGCATAGACTCCAGTCACAGCTTCTCTGTGCTCAGGGCTTCTTCCGAGGGTGGCGCTTCCGATGGCGAATGAGACAGGAGCTGTAGGCAAAGGCTTTCCCACATTCCTTACATTCATAAGGCTTCTCTCCAGTGTGCGTCTTCTGGTGTTTCAGGAGATTGGAGCCGCAGTTAAAGGCTTTCCCGCACTCCCCGCATTTGAAGGGTTTCTCTCCAGTATGAATTCTCTGATGTTTAGTGACGTCGGAACTATGCCGGAAGGTCTTCCCACACTGATCACATTTAAAGGGCTTCTCTCCGGTGTGCACTCTCTGATGGCGGATGTGATCTGTCTTGTGTTTAAAGATTCGTCCACATTCACTACATTCGTAAGGTTTCTTCCTCTGAAAAGGAATGAACACAGGAACTCCCTCAAAGTCATCTTTAAAGGAAGCATCGAAGGCCTCAAAGATGTGTTCTTCATCTTCTGGACTCAGGCTGGGCCCCTTACTGTGCCTTCTGGCCACAGCAGATCTCTTGTTTGGCTTCTTTCCCCCAGAGGCTCGCTCTTCTGTGGGAGTGTCCTTCTGCACGTCTGCCTCCTCCTTTGGGGTCTGTGTCTTCTTTTTTCTGCCTGCAGGTTTCTCCATTTCTCTCAGCTCCCTGGAAGCTGCTTGGACTAAGGGTCTGCAGCCTGAGCTGCAGGAAGCCTGGGGCTCCTGGCGCCTTCCTCCCAGGCTCTGCTTGCCCAGGAACTCCCCATTTTCCCAGCATGTGACTGACGCTCTGTCCCAGGAAGCAAAGAGCGGCCTGTTCTTGTGCTGCTGGAGAGAAGCAAGGTCACAAACACCAGATTAACAACATATCTTCCAGAGGCTGCACAATCAAGGAGGGGACGGCAAGTGCTGGGAAGGGGACATGGTGGTGGGGGGGAGCGGCCCCTCCCTTCCCATGTGTTTCCCAGTGAGCATCTCAAACTGAATTCCTGATCTCCCCAAAGCCCCGACTAAGTCACTCTCCTTGATTTTCTTTCTCTCGGTGAGCAGCATTACCACTCACTCAGCTGCCGACCAAGGAATTCTTATTCCTCTGCCAGGGGACAGGTCTGCATACTGCTGTGGCTGACAGCACATGGACCAACATCTGCCCTGTGGCTGTCCCATCTCCATATCCCCAAATCCATCTTGTTCCTGCCAGGGTTTTACTCCTCCTCCACTGTCCTGTGTTTGGGGCCAGTCACATGCTTTGGAGCTACAGGCTGCAGGAGCCTCATGCCCATGGGAGGGGCCTCCTGGAGCCTGGACTCCCAGCTGACCCACACAGCCAGCAAGCCCTATCACATCACATCCCTGCGCAGACTACAACAGCCTCCCTCAGATTCACAGACACTACATGCCTCTCCCCTGGCAATACTCTCATCACCCTCGCCTTCTTTGGCTTCCCCAGAGACACCCAATCCTTCTTGCCTCTGCACTGGGCTCCCCCTACCCCCTGCCGTCCAGAGCCCTGCTCCAATGGCCCCTTCTCAGAGACACCCTGACAGGGTGACATGCTCTGCCCATGCTGCCCTCCTTTTCCCAGCACTACTTTTCCTCCCAGCACTTAACATGGGCTAAACCTTTGTTATTTTTTAACTAAATGTGGCCTGTTCACTGTGCTATCTATCCCAGTGCTTCCCTACAGCTCCTGGTACATGGAGGTTCCTCATTATATATTTGTTGAATGACTGAAAAATTAAAACAATGCTATCATTTAACATGTCCCCTGTCCAAGCACTTAAGGAGTATCAATATATTTAATCCTCATCTTCACCACCATTTCCCCAGGTCACACAAGAGTGAGTGTCAGCACTCGGTCCCTGGCACAGCCCCTTCTCTGTGGCCCAGGCAAATTCTCATCTGGACTCAGGGTTGAAGCCCCAGGTGACCACTAACCAGGACCTGCTGGCATTGTCTGAACCTGTCACTGGTCACTGACATGACAGTTTTCTTAAGAGGCAGGGGCAAAGATCATGTCTTTTTCATCCCCAAATTCCTGTCACATACTATGCTCAGGAAACATTCTTGATAACAGTCTTGTCTGCCCAACTCAAGCTGGCAGGTGCTTAAGGGCAGAGACTGGAATTCTCACTTCTCTACCCACTGTGCACTCTGAGAAATAAAATACCCGTTAAAAACAGTGGACCACCGTGATCGTCTTCTTGGCTTCCTCATTTAACAGGCTTGCAGACATGAGTGACTGCTACGGCTACACAGACAACTCAACTTACACTTGCACAGAAAATGAGAGCCCGGGGCTAAAGGCTAGGGTTCTGGTTCTGCTGCACAACTTCGGTATAGCTTCGTTACTTCTCCGGGCTGAGGCCTTTGCACTTGTAATCTCTGGTGTCCAACAGCAGTGGGGCTTCCCAGGAAACCTCACTTACCCTATCTCCTCCCTCCAGGAACCAGGGTGTCAGGGAGAGACTACATTATTGGTGGGCTTGCGATTCAGGGCCCAACAGCCCATCGAGTCCACAGCCCGCCAAGCAGCTGTGTCAAGGCCTGCGACACAAGGCCTTTCAAAACCGGCAAAGAAGAGGGGCCCACCAGGGTCTTCCGCGCTCCTGGAAGAGCGGCACGCCCCCCGCCAAGCACAGATCCGCGCCCCGCGTGCGCAGCGGGGACAGGCTCGGACCGTCCGCCCCTCCCGCCTGGAGCGCCGCGGGCAGCGGGTGAGGGGACGCGGCTGCCCCCGCAGCAGAGCCCCACCTGACGCCGCGCGCCCCGGACCCGACGCGGCAGGAGCCCAGAAGTACCTGGCTGGAGACGCGATAACGGAACTGGGCGCGGACGAGGACGGCCGGAGGGTGGGCGGGGCAGGCGCGCCCTCGCAGGGGCCGGCCGCGGGAGGGGCGCGCCCGCTTCGCCACAGACACTTCAACCTACCGCGCCGGCCCTCGCCGGGCAGCTCAGCGGCTCAGCGGGCTCTTGGCGCCCGCAGGAAACGCCTGGCCGCCGACACGCCCCTTCCGGGGCCGCTCTAGCAGCTGAGGCCCTGCCTCTCGGTGGCGGTGCTTGGTCCAGAGCTCCGCCCCGCGCCGGCCCCTCTCCTCCCTAGCCCCTCCCCTTCTGGTCCCGTCCCCGCCCTGCCCCGGCCCGGGCTCCGGCCCCGCTCCTCCCAGCCTGGGTCTCCGGCTCTCAGGGCGAATGTGGCGGCTCTGGCATCCCGGGAGGGCGGTGGTGGCCACGGTGGGCGCTCTCCGCCGCCTGCCTCGCCTGCGCGGCACCTTCAGAAGACCCTGACGGCCTCTCCCGCCCCGTGCCTACGAGCCGAGCTACGCTCCCGCGGTCCTGCGTGACCGAGAGTCCCAGAGCTCGCGCCTCCCGGCCTCGCCCGCGCTCCGTAACCCCTCCGGCCTCGTGCCCCCGCGCCTTCGCGCGCTGCACCTGCGCCTCTACCAATCCCCCCAACCCACGGAGTTCCTGGGTCTCCTCCTGCCCGGCAGGGCTGTTGCCCCCCGTTTTGTGTTCACACCCTCTGTGGCTTTGCTTCCTGAACCTGCTCATAGTCAGAATTACCTTAGAATCCTTTTAAAAAAGGGATTTTCAGGTGTCATCCAAGAGCTGGTAAAACAATGCCATTGGCGTTGAACCTAGCAACCCATGGTAACCCGTGATTCTAGAAGCTTCCCAGTGCTTTTGATAGTCAGGATTGTCACCAGATGGCACACTCCCCTGGGTGCAGTGTGTGCAACTCAGACTGCTCATATGTAACACCCAAGAGCTTCGTAAAGTGCTTCCCAGGACCCTCCTGCACAGATACGAGTTTAACTGGGGTTGCGGGGCGCCTATGGGATATTTTTCGAAAGCACCCTAGACGACTCTGGGAGAAGCCAGGATACAGACCGCTGTTTCAGATGCTGGGGAGGGACTGCTTGAGCAGGTGTGTCGGGAGGCTGTCCGAACAGAGGGCGGAGTAGGCAGAACAGCTGGGCCTTCCAACTTAATTATTCTTCCAAGAAACATCGATTTCTTGATTTCTTGCCTGTGGGCATGTTCCTTAATTATATGTCACACAAATTTAATTAGAAAAACTAACACCTGCTCCTTGGCTTACCACCTATGATAAGACGGTGGTGGTAAGTGCATTCATTCTTCAATCACACAATCTTTCCCAGGTTTGTCCACTTACAGACTTACAAAAAGGTGACTTACTAGGCAAAGGAAGCTTCCTTCCAGTATAGATTCACTCTCAGATGCAGCTGTGCTCAGAGGCTGTGGTGTTTCTGTATAGCTCGTCTATGTTAAATTTAAAAATCCACTCCCAATATAATTGTAAGGTTTCTCTAACATGCAAATTTTCTGTGTGGTTCCTCTGGTGTTGATAACAAATAATCTAGAATTGAAGCCTTCCCTGCAGCCATCGCACTCAAAGGGTGAATTTTCAGATGTTGGGATTTCACGGGTTTCTCTGTAGGATGAATCCTTTTATGTAGAATGAGATCCAAGTTCTACTGAAGGTGCTATCCATTTGCCACTTATAGGACATTCTTTCTAGGATGAAGTTTATGATATTGATTAAGGCAGGGCAGGTGAGGAGAACATGGCTCTGGGTGGGACTGGGGGCAGGTGGACAGGGTGGGGAGTGGATGCCGGCCTGGCTGGGAGAATCTGCGGACTTGAGGCCACATGGTGGCCAGAGTGGGCCTCGAGCTCTGCTGTGGGCAGGATTCACCTGTCCTCATTGCCCATTCATTTGAGCTCCTGGCGGGAGGTTTCAGGTCTTCTCCTCCTGCCATGGGCCCACCTGAAGCATTGTGGTGTTGGGGGTCAGGGATGCTGCAGCAGAGGTGGTCTTTCAGGGAGCCAGCGGGGCAGATGCGAGCACTGGAGCCTGACTGGGTGGGAGGGTTTTACTTCAGGGTCATGAGAAGTCAGTGGAGCATCCTGAGCAGGAGTGTGATAATCTGTGTTTTCTTAATATTGTTGTGGCTATTGGGAAACTATCCGGGGAGGAGGAGGCCAGAGAGTGTGGGTCATGGTGTTGATGCCCTGGTCCAGGGGAGAGGACTGTCTGACCGTGAGGGACCGTGGTGGGGAGCGGGAGGGAGGTGACATGTTAAGATGGATAGGGCCCTCGTGCGCCCCTGGCGGGAGCGTGACATAATACAGCCACTTTGGAAAACAGTCTGGCAGTTGCTCAGAGTTCAACCTAGAGTCTCTGTGTGACCCAGCACTCCCTGTCCTAGGAGAGATTTGAAAACATCGTAGCGCGGCCTGGCCCACCGCAGAAGTGCTCAGACACCTACCTTGTGACAGCTGGCAAATCATCCAACACAACACCTATTTAACAATAGTGTGGAACATCTCACGTACTTACGCAATACAGCTGGCTGTGGAGCGGAGTGTCAGGTGTTCACCCTCGTGATTGCTAGGATTGAAAAGGAAGAAATAAAATAGACACTATTTGCAGGTGACATTATTGTGTAGGGAGAAAATCTATTAAAATACAGATAAAGTACAGCTAAAGTACAGATAAAGTATTAGAATTCTAAAGTTGAATTTTAAAAATCAACATATAAAGATCAGTTGTATTCTCATACATCAGCAGCAAACAATGAGAGAATGGAAAAGAAAAGCCACCACTCACAGCAGTATCAGAAATATGAAGTGCCTTGGAATCAATCTAACAAAATATGTGGAAGGTCTGTATGGAGAAAATTATAAAATGTTTTTGTGAGTGCTTAAACAAGACCCAAATTAATGGTGTTAAAGCCCATGTTCATGGATTGCTGGACTTAATATTTTTAAAATGTCAGTTCTCAATTTTACCTCACAGATGCAATGCAGTTCTGATCAAAGTCCTAGCAAGGTTTTTGTAAACTTGAAAAGCTATTTCTAGAACTTACATGGAATTGCAAGTGAAGAAAAATAGCTGAGAAACTAGAATGATGGAGGAAAGTTTGCTCAGCCAGATAGTGAATTTTTTTTTTTTTGAAACCGAATCTCACTCTGTTGCCCAGGTTAGAGTGCTGTGGCGTTAGCCTAGCTCACAGCAACCTCAGACTCCTGGGCTCAACCAATCCTTCTGCCTCAGCCTCCCAAGTAGCTGGGACTACAGGCGTGCGCCACCATGCCCAGCTAATTTTTTCTATATATTTTTAGTTGTCCAATTAATTTCTTTCTATTTATAGTAGAGACAAGGTCTCACTCTTGCTCAGGCTGGTTTTTAACTCCTGACCTTGAGCGATCCTCCCACCTCAGCCTCCCAGAGTGCTAGGATTACAGGGGTGAGCCACCGCGCCCGGCCTGATAGTGAATTCTTATGACAGCAATTAAGACAGTGTGGTCTGGGGACAGGAGCAGACAGACAGAGGGCTGAGGAACAGACCGACACAGGTAGACACCTGGCCTGGCACTGCGGCTTCACGGAGAAGTGGGGAAGGATGGGCCTCTCCGTTCCTGACGCTGGAACACCTGGCACCCATGTGGAAATGAAGGAAAGTGGCCCACACTTCACAGCATGTGGCAGCCCTGCCTTACTCCCAAACACCGTGTGGGACTGCGGCCAGATATCAGTGTCCCCCTCACCAGGATTATTCACAGGCACCTTCACGCAATCCCCAGTGAGTGCCCAGGGAATGCGCCCTGCGGCACACTGCGACCCTCTACTAGCATCTGTCCCTTCCCTTCTTACTTTCCCGCTCCCTGCCTCACGCTCTGAGACCCCCAAGTAGAATATCCGCACTCAGCACCCAAGTCCTTGTCTTAGGCCCAAACTTTGTGTCCGATGCATTTTTCAGTACATTTCTCATTTCTCTCTCTTTCTCATACACACACACACACGCACACACGAGTGCTGTGTGAGAAATAAACAGAATTGACTATGTAATACCCTTTCTGTAGATGAAGAGATATGAAAAAAATCACACCCATTTGACAAAACCCCCTCAACCAGAAGGATGTGAATTAATCCTGGGAGAGCCCCAGGTTGGGGATGGGGTGGGAGGGGGTTAAAGGGAACACGTATACGTGTTAAGTACTGAAAGGAGACTCCTTGTCCCAAAGCTGGAGATTCGTGAGGACAAACCCACTGGTTCCTGACTAACCATAGGTGCCTTCTGCGCTCCGGGCTCTGTCATGGGCACCTGGGAGCAGGCAGGTGTGGTTGGGCAGTCACAGGTGGGTGGGGTTAGGGGAGGCCTCCTCGGAGCCTGAAGGAGGGGTAGCAGGTATGTCCCAGTGTGTGTGGAAGGAGAGTCCTGGACGAGGGACAAACCGCAGGGCTGGCTGACGTCAGAGTCCAGAGGAGACAGCTGAACCCCAACACATGGGCCAGGGTGATGGGCTCTGCCAGGGACATCTTGCCAGACAGGGCATGGCACCTCAGGCGCCTGTGGACCGGCAGTAGGAGGCCGAATGAGGGCCCTAGTGCCTGAGGCCTCTGGACGGGTTTACGGGACAGCAGAGGCACATGGTGGCTGGGAAGTCCCTGGTGTGAGTGGCCTCTGGACATCTGACCTTCCCTGCACTCTCACAAGTCCCAGGAGCCTCAGCAGGAGCCGCTCTGCAGTGCAGAAGAGAACTGGAGCACAGTGCACGCCCCGGGAAGAGGCAGACCCAAGCCCAGGTGGTCCTGCCTTGTGGACTCGTGGTGCTAGGGCAGAGGCGTGAGGGTGGCCGCCCAGAGGGCCCCGAGTTCGGGATTGGTCCCCTGTGGTACCCTTCTCCCTCCTTGCATCTGGGACTCCGAGGCAGCACTAGGTGCAGCCTGCGATGGGCTCCCAAAGGTGGTGGCCTAGACGCTTTCGCCGAAGCACAAGAGTGGACGCCCAGGTTTTCCCACATCAGTTGAACCCAGTCAATAAATATGAAATACTTATTTTCTGATTTAATACATGTTTCAACCAAGTGCTGTGCAAAACAAACAAACAAACAAGCAAAATCCACCCAAAAGCCTGGCTTTGCTCTTGCAGAGCTTAGTCACCTTGAATTCTTTCTTTCAAACTGACTCAGCCCACAGAGTCTGATGCCCCCACAACCTGCCCATTCCTGGGTCTCCTTGGCCTAAATCCTGAGACAGGAAGGGCCTCCCTACTTTGGGGCGGCAGGAGGGCTGGGGGCTGGTGGAGCCTCACTTGAGGGGGAACCTTTGAATTCCCAGAGGAGGCTGACCCGTGGACAAGCTCCCAGCCCCGGGCTTTCCTCTGCAGGGCTTCCGGTGTCCAGTAAGTTCCACACCTGGCACCCAAGACTCCCTAGGACACCTGCAGGCTCTCCCTCTAGGTGGGCTCTCTGAGTCTGCTGACATCTGCTGCCTTTATTTTTTAATTAAGATTTTAATGAAGTAATTGTAAGATTCACGTGCAGTTCTAAGAGAGATTTTTCCATGAAAGGGCCGTATGTGCAAAGTGACCCCCAAATGCCGAAGGAGTTCAGAAATTGAAGAATGAGGTAAGCAAATCCAGTTTGTTGGTAAAGGATGATTTATTGGGGAACTTATGGACAGGAGCGGTCTTGGGTGGTCACAAGACAAGTAGATCTCTGCACAGCAACCCCTGCTCCCAGGGCTTATATCTTGGGGACAAAGTACATGCTCTCGAAAGAATGTGCAGGTGGCCAAAAGAATGCATCACCTCCTATTTCTTGGACAGCATCTGGTATGTTTTGGAGGAGAGGTGAAACTTACTGTGGATAGCTGTCCCTGCACGAAGAGTAAAACATCAGCTGGACATTTTGGAGGCACTTCCACACTCAGGGTTAGTACAAGGGATTAACATTTAAAATAAAGTCACTCTTGTCCCCACAGAGATCTACCGTATACTTTGCTAGTTTCCTCCAAGGATGACACTTTGCACAACTATAGTACAATAATACAACCTCCTCCATGGGAGGGGAGCATCTTGGATCCCTGCAAGCCACCAATCTGCTCTCTCCGTTTCTAGAGCCGTCACTTCAGAAAGCTACATGAATGAAACCACCTGTGTGTGATTCACTGAGGTGGCCTAACTCTCTGTAGATGCATCCAGGAAGCTGTGTATTTCAGTGGCAACTCCTTTTTATTGCTGAGTTGTCTGGGTGTACGTACCCCATTTAACTGTTCACCCCTGAAGGACATCAGGGTTGTTTCCAGTTTTAGACTATAACAAATAAAGCTGCTGTGAACATTCACGTGCACGTTCTCGTATGAGTGTCATCTTTGTTCTCTGGGATGAAGGCCCAGGAGTGCAGTCACTGGGTGCTATGGCAGCTGCATGTTCGGTTTTGTAAGAAACAGCCACACTGTTTTCGGGAGCAGCTGCACTGTTTGACATTCCCACTGGCAGAGAACAAGTGATCCAATTTCTCTGCATCGTCACCAGCATTTTGTGTGATCACTGTTGGCTATTTTAGCCATTCTGACAGGTGTATAGTGATACCTCGTCGGGATTTTAATTTACATTTCCCTGAGGACTGACGGTGTTGAACATCTTTTCACGTGCTTACGTGCCATCTGCAAGTCCTCTCGGCGCCGTATCTCCTCCTGTCTCCTGCCCATCTTCTCACTGGACTGTTTTTCACTGTTGAGTTTTGAGATACATTGTATTAATAGGTAGATTGTAAACATGAGTCTTGGGCTGCTATGTGATTTGCAAACGCTTTCTCCCAAACTGCGGTTTGGCTTTTCACAGGCTCTTCGCCAGAGCAGAAGTTCTTAATTTGATGAGGCCTCCTTTGAAGGACTCCACCCTCTCCACCCTTGTTACCCTTGTCCTGTTCATAAGATTTCCTGGCTGGGCGCCTGGGGCTTCTCCTGCATTGCTGAGCTTCTCCCCGTGTGAATCCTCTGCTGAGAAGCCTGCAGTCGGACAGCCCTCCCCCATGTCAGACAGCCCTTCCCCATGTCCCTGGCTCCTGCCGGCCCCCACTCCCATTCCCCACACCTGCTGCCCTGCTCTGGGCAGGAGCCCATTGATGTTCATAGGCCTGAGGTTGGGCTGAGGGTGCCTCCTCCATGACCTTGAGCTGGAGGCCTGATGGTGGCCATCTCATGCCGAGGACCCACATGCAGAGGAGTCCACGGCCTTGCTCTGCTTCCTGTGGCACTGACCTGTCCCGTGTCCATCAGTTTCTGCAAAACTCAGCCATCTCAGGAGAGCGCCACTTGGTCTGCCTGGGGCTCATGATGCCGGGAGTCTCCTTCCTCAGGAATTTCCTGCTTTGGGGACACTGCCTCCTTCCCATGCGAGTTCTCACAGTCTAGAACAAGGAGCAGGAGGCGCAACTGTCGACTTCTGCTTCCTGTCCCTGGAGACAGAATATCCCTGGGACAACATCAGGCCCAGTCAAATCCCTGCGAGATCTGTCACAGGGAAGGGCTGAGGCCCAGAGGGGGTGGGAAATGCCTCGGGTGGGAGCAAGGAGGCCGCCCCGCACCTGGGAGACAAACTTAAGTGAAACTGAGCAGGATTGTTGCCAAATAGGGGGCACCATGCCCAGTGTGGCTGCCAGCAGGGCAGTGACTCTCCACGCCACTCCTGTAAGATGGGCTTTGTTTTTCTTCAATTTTGAGGGGCCTGAGCACAGAAAGGCTAAGCGGTTTGCCCAAGATCACACAACTGGCAAGTGGCAGAGTCACACTTGAGGCCTCAGGGGTCTCAACCCCCAGCCACACAGGTCCCTTTCCATCTCAGGGATCCCCCATGTCGCACTGACAAAGACTAGGAAATAGCTATCTTGAGCTGCAGGGAAGAAGCCTGCCCCAGGCCACCAGGCTCTGGAAGTTTCCTGCACCACAGTGGGGAGGAGTGCTCTCTGGGTGGGCCCTGCTGCCTTTACCTGCTAGGCTGAGGGTTGGGCCCTGGGGTCTCCAAGGTCTGCCTGCCAGGGCACTGTCTAGAAGCTGGTCCACAGCCTAGGACCCCAACCATAAGCTCTGAGGTCAGATAGGCCCCCTTCAACCTTCCATAGCACCCAGAGCACTGGGCTCCATCATGGCCAAGGCACTTCTCCAGCCTGGGCGGCAGGGAGCAGGTAACCCTGCTGGGCACCAAAAGCACTGGCCAGGGCCATGCATACTGCCTGGCGAGGCTGAGCCACGGGTCTCATGCCAGAAGGTCCTGATGGGGCAGACATTTACTGCTCTTGCTCCTCCAACTCCCCAGCAGATACCTATAAACTCAGTTCAGGGCTTAGCTCTGCTGACCCTGCCCTGTGCCCCCTGGAACCCCTCAGCCCTTGTGTTCCCTCTTGTCCTTGGGCCTCTGGCAAGGACAGGAATCTCAGCTAATGCAGGTAACACCGTGCCTAGCTCACAGCAGCACAGCGGCCACACCTGGGGAGAGGAGTGGTCTGTGTCACCACCAACTGCCAGAGGCGAGCCTTGGCTCAGCAGGTGGGCCCCTCCACTGCTGCAAGCCCGGGGGCGTTCAGGGTCTGGTTGAAGGAGGTGCAGCTACAGCTCAGGTTAGGGGCTCTCTGGCCATGAGCTAGATTCTGTCATAATGTGGGGCAAGTTCTGGGGGAAGCTAGCTCCACAGATTCTGCGGGGGTGAGGATTCAGGCACCAGCCCTGGGGTAAGTCCTCCAGAACCTTGCAGCCAGCCCAGGAAAAGGAAGGGCCTGGGAACACACGAGCTCCAAGCTCTTCTGGTTCCCAGATTCTAGGCTGGGTTGCCAGTTCCCTTCACACCTGCCAGGAAAACGGGGGGCTTGCTGAATAAAGGATGTGTGTACACAGAGCAAGGCTGAGGGCCAGCAGGGCACATCCCGAACTGGACCTGGGGGGTCCCTGGCAGTCACTCAGGGCAGAAGCAGGCTCTGATTGGTCCACGCCATCCTGGGGTCACCTTCTCATGCTCTGCGTGCCCAGTGTGCCACTCACTGCTTCCTCCTCTTTCTGGACAGGCACACCCAGGACTCTGCCCACTCATTCCTGGTGTTGTTAAGCCCCTGAGTCATGCTAGCAGCCACCTGCCCCCAGAATTCTCATTATGGGAGCAAAACAAAACCTCCATTTTGAAAGGTGCAATTAGATGGACTTTCTGTTCTTTGCAGCTTGAAAGCAAATTCCTAATCGAGCCAGACCTCAGGCTGAGCGAGCTGCGATCTCAGCTCAGGTGAAGACAGAGCTTCCTTCCCTACACAGAGTGGTCGAGGCCCTCGCTGGGCCCAGGACCTCCAGGGAAGGTGTGGGTGCCAGGGCGGGAGCTGCCTGCATCCGAGTTGGGGGATTTGGGAGTGCAGGGGGACATGTGATGGATGTTTTGCTGCTTTCCCTTCCATCTTGTTTCTCAGCTAGAGCTGAGACTGGGTATCAGTGGGTGTTAGGTCCTTTCATGGTGGAGGTGGAGTTTTGTGCTTCCGTGGAGCAATGATTGCGAGCCAAGGGCCTGGAAATTAGAAGCTGTGGAGAAGCAAGGTTTGAGGGAGGAGTGTAGTGGGGCCCTGTTTCCCCAGCTTAATGAGTTTCCTAGCTTGATGCGGGGACAAAAGCCTGAGAGCTGCCGGGTCCCTGCGATTAGCT
Source organism: Lepilemur ruficaudatus (assembly GCA_963574885.1). Classification (NCBI taxonomy): domain Eukaryota; kingdom Metazoa; phylum Chordata; class Mammalia; order Primates; family Lepilemuridae; genus Lepilemur; species Lepilemur ruficaudatus. Next base: position 32,911 of record CAUYRT010107213.1, read on the forward strand.
AGCTTTGCCCAGGTGCAGCGTGACTTGCATCGCATATCGCATTTTGCATTTTGGAGCCTCTGGGGTGCAGCTGAGCTGCAGGATCCCCAGGAGCAGAGGCAGGGCTGGGGGAGGGGTGGGCTCAGCAAGGTGGGCCTCTCCTCTCAGCTCCTCATCTGTTCCCCCATTTGGGCTGTAGACGTCACCATTAGGTCCAACGAATTAAGAGACAAAGAGCGGAGTTATTCCCAGACCCCTGTTTCCAAGGCAACTCTGGCTCTGCCCCTCAGAGAGCAGGAATTGGAGCAGTGTTTTCATGTCCCAGTCCCTAAGGGGGAGGAGGGATGAAACTGGTGGGCTCTGGGGAGAGTCTGACGGCTTTTGGGGTGCTGGGCAGAGTCTGCCCTCTCTCTCCGTGTCTCTCCTGCAGCCCTGCACATGTGCCTGCACCCAGGTCTCCCAACCAGGGTATCTGTGTCCTCCTATCCCCGAGTGGCTGGTGAGCACTGGCCAGCATGGAACCTGGGGGTTAGGGGCCTTTGTCTCCTCATGTGTGTCCTCAAGTGTGAGTGGTCAGAGCTCATGGGGGGGAAGCACGCGGCTGGAGTTTGTCACAGGAGTTGGAGTCGGGCGCCACATCCCGGCTCTTGGACAGCCAGGCCTGGTCACCCCGAGGGGCTCTGAGAGGCTGGCCAGTCCACTCTGCACACAGGTGGGGCCGGCGTGGAGGCACTGTGGTGTGGCCTGTTCATCCCTCATATGTTTTATTTTTCACCCCTCCCCCCATTGGCAGATCATATTTCAACTTTAAAAATCCCTGTCTCAAGAAGCCTAAATCTAGCTGTATGCAAAGGGCATGAATTCCATCTAGATGGGAAGAAGCCTTTGCTAGAAGCTGAGCTTGGGCTCCAATGACCAGGTCTGACTCTGGACTGTGCCCGCCAGTGTCCAGGCAAGTCCTCCTTCCTGCTGCACCTGGGGCTGGCTCCTTGGTCTCCAGACTGGACTTAGCTCCCAGGCCATGGCTTCCAGCACAGCCAGATAAGGGCAGGTGTCCAGGAAGGGTCTGATCCTAATCCTTGTCTGTGAATGTCGCCTGACGTGGCAGAAGGGACTTTGTGGCTGTGATGAACTTTTGGCTCTGAGAGGGGAAGAGTGTAGTGAACTGTCCTGGTGGCCCTGAACGTCATTGCAGGGTCCTCGTGAGTGGGCGGCAGAAGGCGGGGAGGGAAGCAAGCCCGGGAGCTGTAGTCTGAGGAGGGAGCAAGGGGCCATGAGCCAACGAGTGCCGGTGACCACTGGGAGCTGGAAAAGGCAAGGAATGGGTTCTCTCTAGAAGGAACACAGCCCTGCTATATAGAGCCTTGGTTTTAGACTTCTGACCTCCAAAACTGTCTTGCAAACTCACGTTGTTTTAAGTCATTAAGTTCGTGGGAATCTGTTCCCTGCCTGCTGCCTCTCTACACAGCCTCCCACCACATCCTGTTGTTTGTTCTTGGGGCTGACTCCATGTCTTGGGCTTTGGGAAGGGCCTAGGATGTCTTGGCTGTGACCATCCGCTGGTCCCTCTGACCTGCCTGGCTCCCACTGGACTCAGCCTAGGAATCCAGCCCAGCCTTGGCTGGAGTCCAGCAACCCCTCCTCCCTCTCCTGACACCCTGGGGAAGCCGGTTGCGGTTGGCAGGAAGCCCTGGGACTGGATCCTGGACCTGCCACCACCCAGTTGTATGACTTCGAGCTGTAGCCTCAGGTCCCAGCCTCTCCTCAGCCAGGGGGCTGTGACAGTGACCCCCTCGCTTAGACAGCTTGGCATAGTACCCCTCCTCCTGCTCAGAGCTTGAGTGGTGCCAGAGGTTACTGGGGGCTGGTGTTTTGGGTGGGTGCCCGGCAGACAGGCTTCTCTGTTCCTGCGTCAGCTCCTCGCCCACTGCCCAAGCCACTGGCACACTCAAAGTGCCACCTGCTTCCTGCAGGGCAGGGCAGGTTAGAGCCTCAGCGAGGAGTCAGCTGCACTTCCTGTTTCCTCAGGGGTGGAGATGGGGCACCCCAGCTGCCAGCAGGGCCTTAGGACTCTGAGAGATGGGGCTGTCACCTAGGCAGGAGTCCAAGGCCAGAGCAAGCCCCCTGCCAGTGGCTTTATTTTTTTTCCTTTATTTTTTATTCTCTAAACTGTTTCAGAATTTTTTTTTTCTTGGAGACAGAGTCTCATTACATGTTGCTTCCCACGATTCCCTTTTCACTGAGGAGGAGACCAAGCAGAGGTGAAGTGGTTTCCAGGGGCCATGGAGCTGGTAAGGGGTCCACCCAAGAATTGAACCCAGGCAGCCTGACCCCTGAGCTGCGCTCCAGTAGGGGCTGTATGCATAAGTCTGTAGGTGCATGAGACTGAAAATGCAAGAAACAGAAAAACCCCAAATAACTGGCTTCAATATGGTAGAAATTTATTTCCCTCCCAGCCCCTCCAGCACCCCTTTCCCCAGTGGGTGGCCTACAGCCTCCCTCCCAAAGCTTCCTTCCTCCAGACAGGTGGGAGGCAGACTCGGGAAAGGGCAGAGGAGTTTCCATGGTGGGAATCTGGGGTGCTCACCCAGGCCCATAGTGAGTGTCATCTCAGCCTGGGCTGGGCTGGTGGATCCACCCTGTGAGCCGTAGCTCCTGGGGGCCTGAGTTTGACACCCAGGTACTGCCATCCTGCTGCTCACAGGTAGTGGAGCGCGGAGGCCAAGGCTGCCAGGCGGGGAAACTGAGGAAACAGACCCAGCTGGGAGGAACCAGTGCTGGCTGGATCATGAAAGATGCTTCAAGTTTATTCTCCAAAGCTGGTGGAATGGGATGGGGAGGGGAAGGCGCCGGCAGAATGCTGGCCAGGCCAGGGTGCAACCGGGTGGGGTGGGCTGGGGTGGGGGAGCTGGCTGGTCAGGGTCTTCAGGGCCCCATTGACCAAAGGCTGGTGAGAAGGCTGAGCAGGAGGGCTGTGCCCACACTTTCAGAGCCACCTGCTCCCCTGCCCGGTGAGTCCTGGACTTGGGGGCCCTGCCAGGGTGGGACGTTGCACAGGGTGGATTGGCAGCAGGTCACGGTCATCTGGGTCCCCTCTGCTGTCCTGGTGACAGGTTGGCAGCTGTCTGCACACCACGTTGAGTAGGTGGTCAGGAGGCCTGATTCTGGGGGTGGGGGTTGGAGAATAGGGGCTGAGGCCTGGTGGGGGTCACCAAGGGGGCTCTATCTTGCTCCAGGGGGACCCCTCGGGCATGGGTGTCAGGGCACCTCACTTTTTGGCTGCCCAGATGTGCATGTGCCAGGGTCCCGTGCCCACTCACCAGTGTTCCCGTGGGCCACGAGGGTTGTGCAGAAGGTCTGGCTGAGCGAGCAGCTCTGCGTCAGGTTGCAGCTCTCTTCCCTGCGCAGGGACTGGCAGGTGTAGCACCGCAGCCCTGGGGACAAGGCCTGGCTCAGGCCCCGGTGGGCCCTTCAAGCTTGTGCTCTGTGCCCCTCGGGTCTCCTCCTAAGTCTGGGTCCACCTCCCTGTTCTCAGCTGCCCCCCACAAAGCCTGCCCTACTGCAGCCTCCTGCACCCCCTGCTCAGACTGGCCAGCAGGCCCACGTCGGGCCCCGCACTCCCAGCTGTGCAGGAGCCTGTGCTGTCAAGGGTGAACTTTCCATTCATCCCTCGTTGGGTGGCACTGCCCAGGCCCCTGCTGTGGGGAGGACCTGCAGGTGAGTCTGACTCAGCCCCACCTCAGGGCATTCTGCCTTGCAGAAGAGGACCCAGTTGGGGGGACCTCACGGAGGGGGTGGGGCAGGGGGCATGGGGCAGGTGGTCAGGGGCAGACCGTGCAGTTAGCATGTGGCCATTTGCTCTGCTGTCTTCTTGGAGACTGGGGAGAGGAGAGAGTGGCCCCAGCCATGCAGGGAGGGGCTTGTTGGGTATGCTCTTGCTTGCTCTCACTTTGCTCTTCTCAAAGTCCTTCCATGGCTCTCCACTGTCTGCCTGCTCCTGCCTTTCCCACCTGAACCCCAACCCTGGGGCCTCTGCATTCGCTGGTTTCCACCCTTGTGAACTACTCAATCTCTGTGCACCACTGACCCTCCCAGTTAGTGGCTCCTTCCTTCCTGTCCCTACTCTGGAGGACGATGGAGTGTCATGGTGAGGGTGAGAGGTGAGGGGTGTGCTGAGTGTCCCCCGTTCCACTGGAGGCAAGCTCATGGGATGGGGGGGCAAGGTGGGGGCGGGGGTGGTGGTGGGGTTGGGTTTCGGCACACAAGCCCCACCCAGGCGCCACACTGAGTGTGGAAGGAATGCTCTGGCAGAGGGGGAAGTGCAGGGCCCCCAGGTGGGAGTGGATGGGGTACCTCTGCCCCTGCTGCCAGGGATAGCGTTGGCCTCCTCCTCGTCCTCTTCCTCCTCGTCCTCATCTTCCTCTTTGTAGCTGTCTGGCCCGTAGTCCCCGTCGTTGTCCTCCTCCTGTGGCTGTCCTCTCCCTAGGAACACTTGTAAACCTCAGCTGCCCGGTACAGAGGACACCTGCTCTGCTCCAGGCAAATGCCAGCACCCCGTCCCCCACCCTCTCCTCCCACCCCGTCCTGTTCCTGCGTGCCCCCCTCCGCTCCCTCCACACCTGTCCTGTGGCCAAGTGCGTCCTGGCATCCTCATTCCAACGACCCAGCTGCTGTATACCTGCCCTTCGCTGTGGCCACTCCAACCCCCACCCCACATAACCCTCTATGTGGCCTGCCTGTTTCACAGAAGAGGAAACTGAGGCTGGGAGAAAAGCCAGATCCCCAAACTCTGCAGTGCTGGAGAGGCCAAGCCTGGGGCTGAGGAGGAGAGAAGACCTAGGGGAGAAGAGCCCCCAGGACCTGGCTGAGGCCACAGATGTTTGGGGACCCGTGGGAGCCCAGGACAGCCTCCATCCTCCTCCCTCTGGTTGGGGACTCCAGCCTCATCCGCTCTTCTCCCTAAGCCCATGTCCAGTCCCCAGGCTGGGGGTCCCTGGAGGTCTCTGTGGGCTGGGACTGCGTGACCCCACTCACAGGGCTGCCAGGGGCCCCGCACCTGGCTGCCTGCACAGCAGCAGGGTGAGTAGGACAGCCCCGAGCGCCTTCATCGTCCTGGACGCTGCTGCTCACTTGTGCTGGGTCCTCGCTCTGGGCTCTGGGTCTGTGGTAAGTGGGATGAAGGGCATTGCTGGGGGGTTCCTGGTGGCCCCCGCCAGCTCCAGCCTCAAACAATGGGCCTCACACTGGTCCCCAGCTCCAGGCACCAGGCCAGGGACAGCCATTTCCCTTCAGGACCTCTGTGGCCCAAGGGGAAGGAGAAGTCATTGTGGTCAGCCTCAGAGCGTCCTGTCCACCTGCGCTGCTTGCTGCCTGCAGCTGCACTTGGCAGAAGATGGTGCCGGCCACAGGAGCCACTGGGCCCCACTCTGCCTCCCTGGCCTCAGAGCTTCAGCCCTGCAGTGAGGGGCAGGGAGCCTCACTCTGGGCCGGGCAGCGCCTGGCAGCCCTCACCCCCTTGTCTGGAGTGTGGACACCGTGGCCCAGTATAGCCACAGGAGCTCAGGGTCAGGGACCCTCTATCAGCAGACCCTTGGCCAGGCATTTTGCACTCAAGTCAGCATCACACTCAGAGCCTCCTTCAGAGTTTTTAAATAAAAACACAGCGGATGTCCTCCTGCTAAGGCTACACTTTCAGCTCCCTCCTTTCACCTCCTCCTCTCTGCCCCTCATCAGTGCACTTGCTGGGCCTTGGCCTCCTGGCTGCCCCTTGCTCCCACCTCAGACCTTTGTCCCTGCTGTTCCCTCTGCCTGGTATGCTGTTCCCACCAGTATGCACCTGGCTGTCTCTCCACTGTATTCAGTCTCTGTTCAGATGTCACGCCTTCAGAGAGGCCTTCCCCGGCAGCCCCATCTCATGCTGGGGCTTAGGACAGAGCCTGGTGCAGGTGACGGCCCTTCAGGGTCTGCTGGGACCACAGTTCTAGGCACCCAGCCAGCAGGCCCTCCTTAATTCCTATTGAACCTGTCATTCTTTCTGCCCTATGGGCCACTCCCCAGCCTCCAGGCCTCCCTGTCCTGGCTGCCAAGGTCACTTTCCAAACCAGGGTCTACTATAGCGGTGCTCACCACCATAGCTGGACTCATGCCCCCAACCTCTGCATGCCTAATGCTCACCTCGCCCTCATGTCCCGCCCCACCTTGTCCCTCTACCCGTGTCCCGCCCCTCCCCTGGCCCCACCCCGTGCCCCACCCCGTGCCCCACCCTGGCCCCGCCCCCTGGAGTCCCATCCCGCCCCGCCCCTGCCTCCCACCCTTGCCCAGCCTCCGTGCCCCGCCCCACCCCTGGCCCCGCCACACCCCTGCCCTCCACCCTTGTCCCCCACCCTCTCCTCCCACCCCGTCCTGTTCCTGCGTGCCCCCCTCCGCTCCCTCCACGGAGCGGAGGCCAAGTGCGTGGCCCGTGGCCACGTGGCCAAGTGCGTCCTGGCATCCTCATTCCAACGACCCAGCTGCTGTGTACGGGTCCCCAGTCCCCCACCCGGTGCCCAGCCTTACCACAGCCCCTTTGACTGCGAGAGCTGCTTCCAGGAAGGGCCCTCCCGGGGTTCTCAGGACTCTGTTAGGAAGCAGGAGCGTCTTCACCTGCCACCTCCTCCACACGGGCCCAGACCCCTCGGGTTGCCTCCCTCTGGGCCCAGCGCCTGTTCGGCCCAGGTGCAAACTGCCCAGCTCAGCTAGAGTCTGTGAGAGTCTACCTAGGGACAATATCAGCAACATTTAATTCACTAATTGAAATTAAATTTAAATGTATTGGTCTTTAAAAACTCTAGGGGGCGGTAGTATTGTCCCTGCTTTACTGACAAGGATCTGTGCTGAGAGGCTGAGCGCTGCTGCCCCCTCCCCTCCCACAGCCAGCACACATACTGCTCCCTCTGTCCCAGCCAGGAAAGGCTGGGGGATCTGACCAAGTCCACACAGAAGGTTCCACACGGCCCCACGAGGCTGGGGGAGCTCTGCCCCCTGCCCTGACGTCTTGGTGGCAGACACCTGGTCCCCAGCACTACCCCCAGCCCACAGGGCAAAGTGACTGGCTCAGTGTGTGTGGAGCCTGCCCAGGACAGGGTTGTGTCCTCTCAGATACTCCAGGGTGGGGACATATTCCCTGAGAACCCAGGGCCGGACCATGCCCCCATAGGGCCAGGGCTGAGGGCTGATGGCCCTGAGGGCAGCCACTGTGGGCCACTTTAAAGCCTCTGTCCTACAAGGCCCTGCGTTTGACCTCTTTTCCAGGCCCAAGCTTCCTCCGCAGGCCATGCCCACACCCCACAATGCCCTTTAAGGGAAGCCCAGCCACCCCAACTCCCTGCCCACAGACTCCTGTGCCTCAGGGCCCTGGCTTTGCCTGCTGTGCCTGGCTTGGCTGGTCTGGCTCCTATGGGCGGCCCCTCTGGACATTGCTGGTCTCTGGGTCCCCTCCTCCCTGGGAGCCTGCATGAAACACGTTGCTCTTTCTGGCTGCTGCTCGGTTCTCCTTTTTGCCCGGTAGTGGATGAGATGGTGAGGGTGGGGCTTGTGGGGATCAGTGCTGGAGTCATGCTGGGGAGGGGCAATGGGTTCTGCTGGCCTTGGGGGACTACTCTGAGCCCTCCCCTGGTAGCCTCTGGGGACACCAAGGTGAGCCAGATCCAGTCCCCAAGGAGGCAGCTGGCCCCTGAGATTGGGGTGGGAGTATCAGGGATGCATCCTGGAGGGAGGCATCTTGGATCTAGGGGTGAGGGGTGAGCAGTGTTTGCCTGTGAGGAAGGGTGAGTGAATGTTTCTGGCCAAGGGCCAAGGGTTTGGCATCCGTACTGGGAGAGTGGGGGCTGCAGATGTGCCAGCCCTCACGACCATCTCCCTGCTCTCAGCTCCTTCCCACCCTCTTTGCAGCTGACCTTCTGTCTCTGGGAATCAGGGAACCTCGTTCTGGCAGAGGGAGGGGCTTCCTTTTTAGAGCAAAGTCCAGACCCTCCTCCCCTGGGTGGGTGGGGAAGGGCAGCTCTCCTGGGTCCCTCTCCCCCTGAGGACCCCCTGGTGCCAGGTCAGGCAGGCTGCTCACCACATTCGCACTGAGGCACAGGCTCCTTTCTTCCCTGGAATCCAGCTGCAGACAAAGGCAGATGTGGTGGGCCAGAGGGAGCAGTCTGTCTGGTCCTGGAGGGGTCCCCACACCCTGCACCCCCATTCACCCCCAGGAACCCACAAGGGAGATGTGTGACGGTCCCAGAAGCTCATTCATCAAGTCCTTCATGCATGTGGGCGTCCTTCCCTTGTCTGTGCTCCCTTCCATGCGGTCCACACCCCAGGAGCCCTCAATGTGCATTTTCTTTAGTCCTTAGACATTCTCGGCCCATCCATGTCAACCCTGGAGAGTCTCCCCTTCCCTCATCCCGCCAAGCTCCCACCAGCGGAGGGTGGCTGATGGAGGAGGCTGATGGAGGAGACTGACATCTGTCTAATGCCAGCCAGTAGGGCCCTGGCCCTCTGCCCTTCCTGGCAGCGTCTTCTCCTTCTGGCTGCAGAGACTTAGGCCCAGCACCACCCTCTCCAGGGTTCTTTCTCCATGAACCCCTCCTGTATCCACCGCCTGCTCAGGGCCCTTGGCCTGGTTGAGGGTTCAAAGCTTGGCTTTAACACCCTCCCACCAGAAAAACACAAGGGCAAGAAACACACTGTACATATCATTATTTTACCCCATTAGAAATCAATCTCCTTCACACTGGCATGTTTAAAAAGACTCTAAAAATAATTATGCAGAGACTCTGCAGCTGTATGGAAGATGAAGGCTCTCTTAACATCCTGAGTCAGAGCTCAGGAAACGGATGAAGCCAGGGACCCGGGTGCTGCTGAGAGCTACTTTATGTATAAGCAGGAAGGAAGGCGGGCTTGGCGTGCCACCGCTGCCTGTTCACGCAGGGACACTGCCCCTCCGAGCTCACTTTCCCACACTGTGGCCAGGACAGGGAGAGTGGCCGGTGGTGGTGCACATCAGCCCTTTGGTCCCTCCAGCCTAGGCCAGATGCCATCCCCTACTCTTGCCCACAGGCACCTCCTCCTGACTGCCCTCGGCCATCATCCGGTGCCTGCTCCGTTCTGGGCTCATGACCCCAGAGGAAATGGGACTCTTAAGACCCCAAAGCTCCCATGTACAGTGTTGTCCTGCTCATTTTGGAATGGGCCCTGGCAGGGAGAAGGGTCCTGTCTGTGGGTGGGCTTGGGTGGGAGGGTGGGTGAGGGCCCCAGGCCCCAGCCCTGTCCCCCTCTCCAGGAGCAGTGGTGGCCACCAGCAGCCTCCTGTCCCTGCCTGTTGTCCAGGGCTCAGCCTGGGCCTCCTCCTGTCCCTGCCTGGATCCCTTCTCCTCCTCCTAGCCTGACTTAGGAGCTCTGTGCTTAGCAGGGCGGTCAGAGCCACCCTGGGGTGCAGCCTTCACATCTCAGCCAGAGTATGTGGCTCTGGGACTCTGGGGCTCTGGATGGGCATCTGGGGTCTGGGGGTCAGGGGTGGGTGGAGGTCCAGAAAGCTGAGGCTGAGACCCCTGCCCAGGCCAAGGTTGGTTTGGGCCCCCTGCAGGGGTTTCATTAGACCACACAGGCTACTGCTTTGCACAGCAGCTGCAACTAACTGCTGGCCAGGGCCAGCTGGTGCCTGCAATGCCCGCTACCGAAGGGTTGGTTGCTTTGCTCTCTGCTCTGCTCCCAGGCTTGGCAAGGTTTTAGCTGAGTGCATTGTTTTGTTGGAGCTTGAATACTCTGCATCTGACTTTACCTACAGATGAGGAGACAGGCCCAGAGAGGCCAGTGCAGGCTGGTGGCAGAGCCAGAAGCCCTGGGTGCTTGTTCAGGCCTGGGCACACTCTGCCTGGGAGAGCAGGACCCCAGATGCTCCACCACCCCCCAGGGAAGATGAGCCCCGGGTTGGGAGCTGCACCCACATCCACCTGCCAGCGGGTGCCCCTGGTGAGGGCTGTATTCCCTGGCCCCATGTCTTTGCCTATGGGACAGGCTTGGCAATATTTTCTCCATTGAGTTTGGGGGCATTTCAGCCGAGGTTTGGGTATGAAGGGGACTGGGCCAGTGGCAAACAGGTGCTCACAGGAACAAGAGAGGAAGGTTTGGGGGATTTGGAGCCCGAGTCTGCCTTTCCCAGTGCGACCTCGGGCAGGTCAGGGCATCTGTCTCAGTCTGGGCACCTGTAAAACGGAATAACCACAGCCTCCCTCTAAGGGTATGTGTGTGGGACAGATCAATACATGAAAAGCTGTTGGCACAGTGACTGGCACATCACCCCCTTGAGGGTCCCTCTTGGCTCTCACTGTCACCCCTTCCTACTCTGTCCCAGGGCCGCAGGCACAGGTGCTGTTTTGCACCCTCAGACCAGATCTGGTCAGGGACAGGCCTCACTCCAGCAGGTGTGCCCCGTCTTCCCTCCTGGGGGCCGGTCTCCTGAGAGCAGGAAAGACCATGCCGTGTTGTCTGCCCCAGGCCCCTGCTGGCCTTCTCAAAGCCCTTCTGTGGCCAGGCTGGAAAGGGCTCCCTCCCTTTGAGGGAGAAATCAGTCTCTGAATTTTGCAAATGAGCAAAGGGAGGCACAGGGAGGGGCTGGTCAGAGCCACCCCCAGAGTATGAAACCCGAGTTTGGCCAGGCCCGTCAGAGGCCAAAGGCACCCCGCCCCCACTACCCCTGCCCCATCAGGCTGCTGAGCTTGGGGCTCACCTCCTGCAGATCCTTCCCCTAAGGCCTGGGGAGCCCCTGAGGGGTTCCCACAAGTTGTAGCACCCAGGATTCGGGAAGTTACCAAAGAGGAGGTTCCAGCCCCACCTCACCCTCATATGTTCCCACCTCACTGTGAAACCCCTGGGCAATCAGGGTGGCCAGAAATAAACAGTGTTGGCTGGAGCTGGTGCCGGCCTCCCCTAGGACGTCTGGGTCCTTTCCTTTCCCTGTTGCCCAGTTCCTCAACACATGGGACAGATGGCGGCGGCCCCGTGGGAAGGCTGAGAGGAAATTCGCAGCAGGTTCTGCAAGGACAACAGGGTCTGTGAGTTGACCCAGGCCTGAGGACTGTGTGCAGAGACCGGCTATGCCTCCGTCCCCAGCTCAGGGGCCTCTGTGGGCTGCACCTGCTTCGGGGGCTCCTTCCTTACCAGCTGCACATTTCCAGCATCTCAGCCCGCGTGGCACTGTTAATTCTGTCACCAAGGTGAGCAGAGCGTTAGAACTCCTGCCAGCTGCTAGAGTCACCCCTTTGAATGTAAAGTCTCTGCTGGGGCTATGTCCATACCAGCATGTCCACGCAGGCTAAAGTGATGGCCTTCCTGTTCCCACCCACGTTCAGCTGATTTTTGCTGATGTAAAACAACAAACTCTTGTGAATCTTTTGCCAGATAGCCTTCTCCTTTCACATGCCTTGTCCCCTGGAGCCTGATATTCTGACTGTAGTCCGAAATCAGCAGGAGGCACTGAGGAGGGGGAGCCAGGAGGGTGGTGGGCGCCACTGGCTTCGTCTTCCCTTTATCTCTGGGAGGTGCCATCAGCACAGGGTCTGCAAACAGGGTCAGGGCAGCCTCTGCAGGTGCAAGGGGAGGCTGCTATGGCTGGAAGGCAGGCTGCCCGTGTTTGGAGACTCCGGATGCCCCAGGCTCCCCTCCCAGTTCCTGGTCCCTGTTCTAACTTTCCCGCTGAGCTGCTGGGGGTGGAATTTAGCTGATGTTGCAAGTCAGCGTCCTGCAGGATCAAAGTCAGCCTTGGCTTTTGCTCTCGCCACAGCCACATTCTGATGTACTGTACGGTTAAGACTTTAGCATAAGACCTTTTTGGGGACATAATTCAGTCCCTGACACTCCGTGACTGTCTAGTTCCTCTCTGTCTCCGTGCAGATGTTGTGTAGGCATGGAGAAGTGCACACTCAGAGTGTCGGAGTTCTGTCCCCTCAGATGGGTCTTGAGGCCAGGGACCGGGCAATGGAGAGTGTGCTGTCCTGGAAGCCCTGCAGAGACACAGAAGCCTGGGGATTAAGTTTCAACATAAATTTTTGGAGGAATGATCATTTAGACCACAGCACAGAGAGACAGGAGGACAGAGGTTGACCCTTGCGAGAGACAGTGGGCATTCTGGGAGGACTGGCCATTTCTCATCTTCCCAAGGCCACCAACTGGTACTGGCATAAAGCCTCTCACCTGGACCCCTGCCAAGCCCCTCCTGGGCTCCTGCCCCCAATCCGTTCTCCTGTAGCAGCCAGAACTGCCTCAGCAAACACACAGGGGACCTGTGTATTCCATGTTTAAACTCTTTGGAAGCTTCTCATTGTTCTCTGTGGTCCCCAACTCCATTTCCAAGGACTGGTACTGGTCAGCAGCCTGTTAGGAACCAGGCCACAGAGCTCTGCTGCCCCACAAAGTCTGTGGGAAAATTGTTTTTCATGAAACTTAGGAACCAGGGGCCGCACAGCAGGAAGTGGGTGGTGGGTGAGTGAGCGAAGCTTCTTCTGTATTTACAGCCGCTCCCCATCACTTGCATCACTGCCTGAGCTCTGCCGACATCTGCCTCCCCGCTTTGTCACCCATCTGTGGAAAAATTGTCTTCCATGAAACCAGTCCCTGGTGCCCAAAAGGTTGGGGACTGCTGCAGTAAGCTCAAAGTCCTCCTGTGGCCTTACCCCTGCCCCTCCCTCACCCCTCCTCCCCTCACTCTCAGCCCCAGCCTCGGTCCTCCTCTCAGGTTCTTATGCTCAAAGACTCTGTCATGCCTCAGGACCTTTGCACTTGCTACTCCCCCAAGTACAGTCTTCCCCCTTCTCCTGTGCCTGGCCAATTCCTGTTCCCCCTGAGGTCCCATCTTAAATGCTGCTTCCCCAGAGAAGCCTTTCAACTCCCCCCTGGCCCAGCACCCCCCAAGCTTTGTGCTCTCACAGCACTCGTATGGTCTTCTGTGGAATCTGCCACCTCTGGGATTGAGCAGGACATGGGCTGAGTCCTCATTTGCCTTGGGGCACAGTGTCTATGCTCACGGTGGGGCATCCACATGCACCGTGGAGAAGGTGCGGAGCAGGTAGAACAGAAGACCTTGAATGCACTGGAGCCATGTTCTCAGTGCAATGGGGGTGAGCAGGATGGGGGTTGGGGGGAGCGGTGTGGAGGAACAGGGGGTGGCAGAGGCACACGCAGGAGCATGGAGGAACTGGAGGAACTGGTTTGGGAGCACTGGGAAGAAGGTGGGTAGGAATTATCTGGCAGGGGCACTGTGGAGACCAGACAGGCAGGGCAGGCAAAAATCACATAATTTAAAGATTTCAGTACCCCTTGCCCCCTATCAGCAGTTATATTACATGTAAAAGAATGAAATGCTCCACTTGAAAGACAGAGATCTCAGGGCTGGGCTCAGTGGCTTATGCCTGTAATCCTAGCCTCTGGGAGGCTGAGGCAGAAAGATTGCTTGAGCTCAGGAGTTCAAGACCAGTCTGAGCAAGAGTGAGACCCCTGTCTCTACTGAAAATAGAAAAATTAGCCGGGCATGGTGGCACACACCTGTAGGCCCAGCTACTCGGGAAGCTGAGGTAGGAGGATCACTTGAGCCCAGGAGTTTGAGGTTGCAGTGAGCTGTGATGATGCCACTGCACTCCAGCCTGGGCAACAGAGTGAGACCCTGTCTCAAAAAAATAAAAAATAAAAAGGATACTAGTCAGCCATAAAAACAAGTGAAATTTTGATTCATGGATGAACCTTGAAAACATGATTGATACTTAGAGAAATAAGCCAGACACAGGACAAATAAACATTGTATGATTCCTTTCATAAGAGGTACCTAGAGTAGGCAAATGCAGAGACAAAGTAGAGTAGTCCAGGAGTTTGAGGTTGCTGTGAGCTAGGCTGACGCCACGGCACTCTACTCAGGGCAACAGAGTGAGACTCTGTCTCAAAACAAACAAACAAACAAACAAACCAAAAAGTTGTTTATAAGAGACATACTTACCACATAAGGCCAGAGAAAGGTAGATAAACACTGAACACCAACCAGAATGCTGGGGTGACTGTTTTCCCAGCAGATGAAGAGATTTGGATGCATAATTTACTAGATATAAAGAAGGTCACTTCACAATAAGTTCAATTCAGCAGGAAGATGCTGGCCTTAAATGCATACATTAGAAGAGAAGGCAAAAAATAATCAGCTGTGCGTCTCAAAAAGTTAGAGAAAGAGGAATATAAATCTGAAGAAAGAATGAAATAAAGATAATTGCCAAATTTAATGAAATAGAAAATGAACTTACAACAGACAGTAGCATGAACGGAGCCAAAAGCTTTGCACAGTGAAAGGGACCCCTTGGTCAAGGAGGGAGGTCTGGGAGAGGCTGGACTCGGGCTGAGTTTGGTTCAGCTGTTCGACAGCATCAGAGACCCAACGTCTTTCCATTTCTCTGCTCTATCTTGGGTAAGATTGGCTTCATCCCCAACCTAGTTCCTGCAGGCCCCGCAATCTGCCGAGAACCAGTCTGCCTCCTTGTGGGGAGAGGGAGCTTCCCAAAGATCCTGGAGGCTCCACCCAGGTCTCCTCACACTTCATCAGGACAGATGATGTCATGAACCCGCTGAACTGGAAGCTGAGGCCAGGGAGGCACCAGTGACGGTCCCAGACCTGAGCTCACCTCGCCAGAGCCCAGGCTTCTGTGGGGGTGGCGGGCCACCCGGAGGAGGTGGGTGAATGTTTGGGGAACACAAACTCAGTGTTTACTAGATATGGTTACTTCTCAATAATTCAGCCTAATTTCAAATCAGCCCCTGTGGTGCCCGGTGGCAAACTTAATATCCTACGATTTACTTTTGTGTCCCTGGGGAGGCTCACATGGCATCGAGGCACCCAAGGAGGATCTCCAGCCATGTTGGCACATCTGCCTGGCGAGCCCCCGGGAGGATCCAGGTGGCATCTGTTCAGACCCCTCTGTAGCCCGGGGAGCTGTACTCTGACCTCTGTTCTTAGTCTCCCTGGAACCTGTCTTGGGTTAGGCTCCTGCAGTCTTCCAAAGTCAGTGGATAGAGCAGGCTGGGTGGACGGAATGGCCAGGGCAGTGATCCTAGGGGAAGTGGATACGTATCTATTATTGAGCAATGGGTTCATTGCACTATGCGCATAGAAGCCAATACGACGGTACCAGCTTTTGAGAAAAGAAAAAGCTTTATTGCAAGTTGACCAGCAAGGAGACAGGAGGCAAAGCGCAAGTCTGTCTTTCCAATCTGGGGTTTGGGGTGAGTTTTATGGGTCAGGGAGGACAAACTGGTGTGTGGAAGTGCTGGCAGGGCAGGTTTTGATGGAAAGGACTTCAAACAAGACTATTTATGGTAAGGCCGGTGAGAGTCTTATCACTGAACACTCCTAGACAATGGACCCCTTGCTTTTGAAAGTATTCTGGCATTCAGGTTCTGCTCATGTCTCAATCTTTTGGTTCTGTGGGAGGGAGGGGTGTGAGACTTTAGTTCTGGGTGTTATTTGAGGTTGAGGTCTTCTTTTCTGCACGAGCTCTGGCTGCATGACTTGCAACTTCTTGTCTCTGTGCCTGTAAAATAACTTGACAACCTGTTCTCAGCAAAATAATGCCAGTTAGAGCTGGTCTCGTGGTTACAGATCTGCCCCTTTATTATTTTTTCGTCAATCTTGAGGGAATTGGGAGACAACCAGTCTAGCTACTTCCTGCTGACAAGGGGCCCAGGTCTGAGCCTGAGGAATGAAAATTGTTTTGCATTTAATTGTAAATATTCATGGGGGGGCGTATAGGTCCCGGGTAGTGGCCATACAGCTGTCAGAGAACATTTTTGCATATTGGATAATCTTTTATGAGCAGGGGCATATTTTTATCGATTTAAAACAGCAGGTAGAGACCTTGACAAAAAGGAAAAGAAATCCCAACACACATAGAATTATCATTTCTAGTTTAAGTAGATCCTTAAAAATGTATCTTAATTCTCCACAAGATGTATGAAAACAGGTTTTCTGACATACATCCAGGTTCATTAGGGGATACTTGTTGCAGCTCAGTGGCCTCTTGTCTAATTATATCTAGATGGGTCTCAGCTTCCTCAGCAGGATTAATGAAACACAGCATGACATGTTAGCCACAGCACAAACTCTTCCTTGTTTGGCTGGGAGCATGCTTATATATAGTAGATAAAGTTGCACCCACAGATTGTACACATTTTATAGTATCCAACTTCTTTATAATATGATCATTTTTAAGATTACAACAGGCTGGGTGTGGTGGCTCACGCCTGTAATCCTAGCACTCTGGGAGGCCAAGGCAAGAGGATTGCTTGAGGTCAGGAGTTCAAGACCAGCCTGAGCAAGAGTGAGACCCCCATCTCTACAAAAAGTCCAAAAGTATCCAGGTATGGTGGTGGTGCGCCTGTAGTCCCAGCTACTCAGGAGGCTGAGGCAGGAGGATCCCTTGAGCCCAGGAGTTTGAGGTTGCTGTGAGCTAGGCTGACACCACAGCACTCTAGCCTGGGTGACAGAGCAAGATTCTGTCTAAAAAAAAAAGATTACAACAAAACTTAGTCTTTAATGAAGGGGAGGGAGTCAGGCTGCAGCATCAGGTGGTTGGCTGAACAGTGTTGCAAGTCTTTCGAAAGGGCCCATTTCTGTTTGACTCTTAGGAAAGAAAGTTTCGAGGGAGAGGGTATAACAAGCTGTGTTGGCCCTGTGCCATCATGACCCGGGACTCAGTTTTTAAGTTTTTTCTGGGGTGCCCTTGGCCAAGACAGGTTTTGTTCAGTCATCTGGGGGCTTAGGATTTTTTAATTGTATATTTGCTCCTTTGGCTGAGATTTTCCAGAGGCGGCATTGATGGCCAAACTTTTATTTTGTCCCATACATTGCTGGGGTGGTGTGTCTATTTGCCCCAGGTCATACAGTCCCTCGGTGGGACCCCTGTGGCCAAGGGCTTTGGATCCAAAAGACTTATAGCCAATTAAACCCTTTAGGCCACAGGGGGATGGAGGTGGGCAGGTAAGTTAAGCAATATAGGAGCCCAAAGCAAGGTTACAAAACTGACTTATCTGTAAGTTCTATGTGTTGAGCTACCATATTCTTTTTTTTTTTTTAACTTTTTTTATTTCAGCATATTATGGGGGTACAAATGTTAACGTTACGTACATTGCCCTTGCGAGCTACCATATTCTTGGTCTTAGTTACAGACTAGTAGCAATTAGCTATACAAAACTTAAGCATTTTGCTAAAACCACGTGAGTTAAGGAATTTAGAGACTTGTTGCGTCACGATGCTTTTTGCAGTATCTTTAGTAATTTGTCCTAAGGTGACTGGTAATTTTTTTTTTAATCATATCTCTATTTGCATAAGCCCCATAACTGGAAACAACTATACCTGGGAAGCTCTGTCACCAGGTATCATGATATCATCTCAATAACTTGTTTATTCCTACGGGAAGCAAGAATTTTTCCATAATTGGGATGGATGGAAAGGGGCCATGTAAAGTCCCTCAGTTTGCCAGCTATGGAGGCATATGTGTGCCCACCCTTGATCAGGAGGGTCTGAATTAATTCTATCCCTCAAAACTGGCCCTTACAATCTCATGTGCCCACCTCTTCCTCTGTAGTCCCAGGGCCCAGAGAGAGGATGTTTGTACAGTATTCTGAAACCATTTTTCTCTTTCCAGTCTCCCTTTTCTACCAAAGAGAAATCATAGTAAGACAAATTTGTGTGAAAAATAAGTTTTATTCTTATTATAACTGATCTGGTTATTTGCGTAAAGTTCACCAAGAATAGTGATTGGCCACATAGGCTATTTTTAAGTTGGCTTTGCTGGAACTTTATTTGAAAATATGTTATTCTAGTCAAATAAATAAAATAAAACTGGTAATAATCAGTGTCTCCAATGCGTCCAGTTACAAAAGAAAGCATATTATTATTGAACTTATGCAAATAACTCTATTGCTATAAAATAAGAATACTCATGAATAGTTTCTGAATTTGGAAATATTAGGTAGACAGAGAAAGATAATTTGCTATTTACCCGATTGCTGTAAGCTATAAATAGCTCCAAAAAATAAAAAATATATTCTTTTCTCTGGGAAACAAAACATAAAGAATCAGCAACTTTTCAAATAAAAAGGCCATAAGCATTACTTCAGTTCTCTATCAGTTGATCTTATGTACTTAACTCTTGCTCTGATTGATGTTGGGTTAGCAATCCTCAGCTTTTTAATTGGAGTCCTGAAAGTTTTCTTCCTAGTCGAATGGTGTGATCTTCCAAGTTATCAGAAATCTGTATTCAAAAGTCAGACTCCTTTCCATGAATTTTGTTTTAAAAAGCAAATTTTGGACTATTGCTGATTATAAACTATTTTTTGAGAAGAATTAAAGTAAAACAATAATTGTTCATGCATGAAAAAACTATTAGAATAGCCAGGGTTAAACATATAATTGATGAGGAAATTTGGTTATTTTTCTGGCATACAATTTTGACATAATCGTAATGATTACTGATACTATATACTAAGATGTAGCAGAATTTTAGGAATCTGATACAATTTTGGAATATATATTAATAACATATTTATGCACATATACTCTAAAGAAATTTAAATACCATTTCATATTTGACAATGCTTCTTCTATGATAATCATACCAAATAAGCCTAATGTGTCTCTGTTGGACTCCCAGGGACCCTAATATTCAAAAAGTTAGTTTGAGGTTAAAAAGACTGAATTTAGAATTTGCAATTTTGATCTTAGAAAGTTTGTCAAATATCACAGGTTTAAACACTTGCTCAAAATAGGATCACAGGTCACTGTAAAATAACAGTAATTCATTTAGCTAAAGGGATTATTTAAAGATTGTGAAAGACAAAAATCTTTACTCTCTGGTAGTCAAGGAACTCACTGTCCCAAACAATCATAAGACCTAATAAAGACACCATGACACAGACATAGGCAAGGACAATTCCTTGAGGATCCGATCCGTTCCAATATGGCCAAGAGGCACAGCTGGGCCAGGGAGGATGGGGAGGCCTGGGTGTTGTCTCCAGTTACCATTGTCACTTGTCTGGATCTTGGAATCCAAAGGCTCAAAACTAAAGATAAGCCCACAGTAAGACGTGTGTCAGTCTTTGGAGGAGCCCAGCAGCCAGCCCTTATAGCTCTAACTTACAGACACATTAAGCAAGTATCAGAAGTACTGCTTCCGTACTTTTTTTTTAATTTTTATTTTTTCTTCTTTATGTAGGAGAAATATACTACCACTAAACCTCTACTATAAGGTTGGCAGCCCTGAGAACTCCTTTTTTAATGTAGCATGTTATGAATGTGTTCCTGCTCCCAAAGGAATAAGGAGCGGACTTTTCCACATGCAATGCTTCTGTACTTTTAAAACATCTGTCAGTGGAAGCACAAGCCTGTCTGACTGATAGACCCAGGCAAAAATGTCTAAATTAAATTTTGAAGAAGTTTTTATTTTACCAACAATTTTAAAATCAGCTTATTTATGAAAGATTTACCTAAATGAACTGGGAAAATATCGGAACTTATTAGTTTATAAGTGCTCATTTATCTATAAGTCAATTTGGTACAATGTAGACACAACATATAACATAATATATGTATATACAGAAACATATTTAAACACATATACAGACACACAAATAAAGATCTTATAGCTTTCATTTAAAATTTTTAGTTATGAGACAGTAATATAAACTTACCAGTTTATAAAAGACAGGTGGATTCAACTTACTTTCCTGACAAAATGGAAACCTGTTCACATGGCTAAACTTTACTTACCTCCATGGGACATCTAATGAAAGCCAATATTTTGGGTAAAGTAGTTTCCATGGAAGTTTCACTTAAAAAGACCTCTTTCATCGTTTTTCTTTCTTTCCTTCAGCCAAGTAACCTTGAACTAGTAATACCATGAGCAGTAAGTTTTATCTCAACATCAGTAGAGAAGCCAGCAGATTCAAAGTAGGTAGGAAAAAAAAATAGGGAGATAGGCAGGGAACTTAGAGGACTACATGTTAACTCTATAGTTGCAGCATTTTTTGTTTGTTTGGTTTTTCAAGTAATGATTATTTGAGCTCTGAATTTTCCTTGCTATAATTTGACCATCACTTTTAAAAAGTGCACTAGAATGGGTCATAATATGTAGGCAGCTGGAGCCATAGAAAACCCACATGCCTTAATGTCTGAGAAA
This sequence comes from Lepilemur ruficaudatus, assembly GCA_963574885.1. Classification (NCBI taxonomy): domain Eukaryota; kingdom Metazoa; phylum Chordata; class Mammalia; order Primates; family Lepilemuridae; genus Lepilemur; species Lepilemur ruficaudatus. The sequence continues at coordinate 53,118 of CAUYRT010107213.1, forward strand.
CCCACTTTTGCCATTTCAATCTTAAATCTCCTTTGGTAACTGCCACCTACTGGGCCATCTAGGAAGATACTTGCAAGTATAGGCTCTGTATCCAGGAAGACTGCCGGAGTGCTGACTGAAGGTTGGTTGTCTGGTGTCCTATTGTTTCAGTTTTGGATGATTTATTTTCCACTGTGAGAGCTCAGCAAGGCAGGAATGCTAGTGAGGAACGTGGTGGGTCAAATGTGCTGCTTGAAGCGTTCCCGATGGCCGTCACTCATCTCGTGTGTCTTGGTTTCTTCCTCCAGTTGCCGACAGCAGTCATGGGGGCTTGGAGCACTGGGCGACCAACTCTCACGTGTGTCCCTGGATGAGCCAATTATTAATGACTTCCTATAGAGAGAACTTCCTATAGGACCACTGAATGCCATGAGGATTGTACCTCTGACACTTCCATGAGACATCTCGTTACCTGGAGATGCCAGATTGGAATCTGGCTGGAAGGAGGACTAAGAGAAGGAGAAGGGGGAGGAGAAGTAGGGGTGGAAGAAGGAAGAGGAGTCAACTCAATAAATTTTCCACATGCTCCATTTTCTTTAGGTTTTGCTATTATAGTTATGGAGTCTCTTTGTTTAATTTCAAATTATTCTCTTTAAGGGAAACTTTTGATTTCTTTTAGAAGACTCAAAACCCAAATTATAGAATGGTCACCATTGTTTTTTGGAAGTAGCTTTCCCTAGCATGGCTGTGAGAATGCAGAATTCTACAACCCCATGGAGAGATATCTGTTAATACCTTGCAAGATTGCATGTGGATTACCCTGTGACCCACTTCTAGGAATCCATCCCACAGGTATACTCCAAACACAGAAAATGACAGAGCACAGTGGTTATCACTGTGGCATTATTTGACATAGCAAGGATCACAAACCTCCCAAAGCCCCTCACTGCATGCTGCTGGAGAACACAGGTGCACATCCCACTGGAGCTATGGTGCTGTGAAAGAGTGAGCGAGGTCCTCCGTAGGAAGGCCTCTCCAGGCTGCGTTAATACATGCAAGAGGCCAGGGAACAGCAGTACTGTTCATATGCTACATTTTGTGTAAGGAGGGGAATGTACATGCAAGCAATAATTTCTTATAGTTACAAAAAAAAAAAAAACAATGAAAAGATTAGCCTTACAGGTGAAGGGAGAGAACACAGCAGGGGAGACAAGAATAAAAGTGAAATTTCTCTGAATGCAATTGGTTAAAAAGCCATAATAATATGTATTTTTTACATAATATATTTTTTCCACACATAATAAAAATATTAAATAAAAAACCCATAAACTGAATGCACATCACAGAATAAAGCAAATAAGTATGTTAATGTTTTTAAAAACAAAGATTTTTTTCAGCATAAAAGTAAAGACATACATGTCAAGAAAATCAAATTAAATAAAACCCCTGAAATCCTAAGTTTGGATTGAAAAAAGGGTGGACATGGTTATTTTTTTTCTTTCACAGAAAGGATACTTATCTCCTAACTCTGCTAACCGCAGAGGCGCAGAGGCCCAGAGGCAAACGAAAACTCTATAACAACGACCTGCCTAGTGTCTACATTACGGACTCTAAATACCATTACCACGAAAAGAAAAGAGCCTCAGAGTAGTGTCCAAGTCCAGGGCAGGAACGCGTGGGATGACCGGGAGTTCCTAGGGCTGACACAGTGCCTGTACGGTAGGCAGTAGCCGGGATGTCCTCACATCGTTAAAGGGAGTATAAAATGGCACAATCACTCTGGAAAAGTCTATCAATTCCCTGGTCAGGAACTAAACATTGACCTAACTTTAGGACTCAGCAACTCTGCACTATTTACCTAAGAGAATGGACAGCTCATGTCCACACCAAGGCTTGTTTCATAAGAGCCAAACACTGCGCGCAGCCCAGTGTCCACCCACAAGAAAGTGGATAAACAAACTCTGGAGCATTCATCCAGTGGAATGCTACTCAGCAATGCAAAGGAAGGAACTGCTGATATACATATAACAACATGTATCACAAGAAGCCAGCACAAAAGAATACATACAGTGCTGTCTTCAAACAGTGTCGCAAAAAAAAAAAAAAATACATACAGTATGATTCTATTTATGTGAAGTAGTTCTGGAACAGGCAAAACTAACAAACAGTTTTTAAAATGTCAGAACAGTTGTTGCCTTTGCAGAGGGGAGGAGTTGGAGACTGACAGGGAAGAGAGAGGGGGGGAATTTTGGGGGTGATAGTAATGCTTGTACTTTATAGAAGTTGGGGTTATGCACGTGTATGTATGCATTTGTCAGGGCTATGGAATGTTGCACTCAAGATTTGAGCATTTTACTGAATGCAATTTTACTTCAAAACATAATTGTTAAATAGTTAATGATGTGCATGCTGAAGTCTTTAGAGGGGAAGTGTACAGGTGTCTACAGCTTACTTTGAAGTCCATTGAGCATATGAGATAGGCTTATGGGTAGATATATGATAAGCAAATATATAGCAAAATGTTAATTGTAGAATCCAGTTGCTGGGTATATGGCTGTTCATTGTAAAATTCTTTCGACTTTTTCTGCATGCTTGAAATTTTTCATAATAGTGTGTTGGGGAAAAGCCAATAGGGTCATGTCAGAGTACACAGGAATAAACCTAAGAGCCTTCCACTGACCAAGGATGGCGGATCAGTTTCCTGCGCTGCCATTACAAATCGCCACAAACTTGGTGGCTTAAAAAATGAGAAATTTATCCTTTTGTGGTTTTGGAGGCCAGATGTTTGAAGTCAAGATTTCAGCAAGGTCCACGCTCCCTCTGAAGGGATGAAGCAGGATCCTTCTTGGACTCTTTCAGCTTCTGGTGGCTTGAGGCATCCTTAGCTTGTGGCCACATGACTCCAATCTCTGCCTCCGTGGTCATGTGGCCTTCTCCCTGTGTCTGTCTCTCCTCTTCTGTCTCTTATAAGGACAGTTGTCATTGGGTTTAGGACCCAGCCTAAATCCAGGATGATCTTATCTCAGGATCCTTCACTTAATTACATTAACAAAGACCCCTTTTCCAAATTAGGCCACATCCCTAGGTCCTGGGGGTTAGGATGTGGACATATCTTTTGTGGGGCCACCAATCAGCCCACTACACACCCTGTCTGTCTCCCCCGCTGTTCTGGGAGACCCTGGAGATCCCAAGGCTTTTCTCCTTATGTGACAGCCCTTCAGGACATGTTTGAGGTGTGAATGATACAGTGTCTCTGTGCAACCCCCACTGGTCCCCTTGGTGAGGCCCATGTTTTGGGAACCACATGGTAAGTCCCTGAGACAGGCGCATCTTTTCTCTGACTCACCCACATCCATGGCAGCTTGGAGTGTTTTGACAGTGTTGGCCAAAATTGTAAGGCAGGAGGCCCTGTGGCACATCCCAGGTGTGCCTTGCCCCTTGCGCCTGGCCCGGGCTCTGTCCCCACTGCACCTGTCAGCTGTCTTCCCAATCATTCCCCAGGCTCTGAACATACAAAGGAGACTTGGGTGTGGCTGTGGGGCACTTGTCAAGTATCCCCACCCTGGGGACATGGTGTCAGGGTAGTCTGTCACCTCCCACTTCTGCACGTCCCTGGAAACAGGCTTGGGAGGAGGGCAGCAAGGCCAACTGTCACCAGATCCCCTTAGGAGCTCCCCAGACTGGAAAGGCCAGGCCACACCTTGACATTGGTGTGCTCTGTTTCACAGAAAAAGGGCCTTTCCTCTCCTAATCATGACCAAGATTGTTATTCATGTTTGCAAAAGCCCTGATAGGGTGAAACCGCCCTGCGTTCATTGGGAAGAGGACAGAATAGCCTGGAAACTGGGTTAGAAATCTCGTCTCCCTGGCAACCCAGCCCTGCGTGGGGAGAGCCAGAGCTCAGGCTGTAGCGTTCCCGGGGCGGGCCCTCCCCTCCTCAGGCATGATGCTTTGGACATGCTGGCACACTGCCAACCCTGCCCAAGGTCATGTACAAGCCAGGCCCTACCCACCTGCATTATCTTTTGCTGTGTGGCAAATTTCCCCACAACTTGGGGGCTTAAAACAACAAACTGTATTCTCTCTCAGTGTCTGTGGGGCAAGAATCCAGGCTCCACTGGGGCTCTGGCTTGTGCCCCCTCAGGAGGCTGTCGTCAGCTGTCAGGCAGGGGCTGCAGGCTCATCCGGAGGCTCGGCTGGTCAGGGAACTCTCCCATGGTTGTCGGCTCAGTCCCTGGTCAGCTGGGCCCTCCACATGGCTACCTCCTTCCCCCAGCAGGAGGGTCTGAGGGACGGGGAGAAAGTGCCAAGTCAGAAGCCACAGTCTTTTCATAACTGATCTTGGAGGTGACACCCCAACACTCTGCTGTGCTCTCTTCATTAGAAGTGAGTCAGTAAGTCCAGCCTGTGCTCCAGGAGTAGGGAAAATGCAGGATGAGAACATGGGGGTGCAGGTCACTGGGGGACACCTGGGAGCCTGCCCACCACACCACAGTCCTGGGGCGTGGGCAGGAAGGGCCTGCCTCACCCCGGGCCTGGCATGGACTGTCTGTGTCTCTGGACAGAAGTCTGGCAGAGATTCCCATCCTGGCAGTAGACTGGTTGCAGTCAGCAGGGACCCGTCAAGTGCCACCCATGCCAGTGCAGGGATTCCAGAGTCCAGAAAGGGACAGGGGCTGGCCTTGTGCCAGAGCATCCAAGAACAGCCTATATTGTCCTCTGCCCCATGGAGAAGGCAGTGTGGAGTCTGAAATGGACAAGTTGAATTCAGCCAAGGACGGCTGGATCCAGATGCTGCCTGACTCAAACCCTTCCCAGCCCCTGTGGTTTTCAGTATAAAATCCAGCCCCTTTCCGCAGCACAAGCCTCAGTCTGTTGTCTCCTCTTGGATCTCAGCTGCCTCCCCCCATTGGCTGCACCCTTCTCCGTCCTGCTCCAGGACCTGGAGCTTGCAAAGTCCTCTCCTTGCCCCACTCAGGGTCTGCCTCTTCTCCAGACCCCCAGGTGTGCTCTGTCCACCCTCTCAGACCCTGCATGCTGAGATTTGGGTCTTGGGCAAAGGCAGATGCAGGTGAGATGGCTGTGGAGCCTGGTGTGGGGAGCGGGCGAGGGGGACAAAGGATGGGGTTGGGGTAGAGCAGGGAGGGGAGGAGGCAGCTTCTTGGAAGCAAGAAGGATGTTGGGGCTTTGATGGAACAGCTCTGGGACACTTGGAAGTGGTTGGGCTCAAGGGGAAGGAGGTAGCTTGACAGGAACAATGGGACTTGGGGTGGAAGGGGCCCTGTGTGACCCTCGGGGGACTGCAGCAACCAATGTGGATGACAGAGCACCCCACAACAACAGATGGCTCCCGGACTCAGAGCTGCCGAGGTCAGTGACATGTAGGGCTGGCATTCCCAACTGAGGTGAGTACTAAGCACCCGTACCAGGACCTGGCTTTTGCTAGCCTGAGCTTCTGCTGCTCAGGGCTGGACCCCATGGCCAGTGCTTCAGGGGGTGGGCCTGGGGACCCCTTACCTCCTCTCCAGAGACACTTCATTCTTAGGTGATTGCATCTGCTCTCTTCTTTGTGCCAACAATGCCCAGGTCTTTGTCTACAGCTGTGACTTCTCTTTGGAGCCCCAGATGTATGTGAGATCTCTGACTTAACAAAGTGCTTCACGCACCTCTCAAATCACTGCACTTCCTGGCCTCATGCACTAGACCCATCTGTGTCCCCACCTGGGGGCCTGCAAGGCAGGCATCCTAGACAGGGACACCACCAAAGCTGTGAGCCTCCCCACTCATTCCATGTTCACAGTCATTACCCTGGTCAGAGCTTTGTCCTCCTCACTGGCTTCCCTGTTCTGTTCCAGAAACTTCCAGTCCATTCTCCACTCGCAGTCATAGGATCTTCTGAAATGTAAATCAGCAACGTCCATCCTTTGCTTCCACTGTTTGTGTTTCCCATTTCTGTAGACATCTTTGATCACTTGCTGCAAAGCCATTCACACAATTTTCTTAACAGCCAGTTGTCTTTGACGATGAGGGAAGGGCCACAAGAATCTCAGGACAGGGGCCAGTGCCCCAGCTCACTGGATCATAGGCAAGCATGTGCCTCTGGTGTGAGCCACTCCTTGTATCAGTCAGGGTTCACTGCAGGACAGAACCAACGGGATATGTGAATACACAGAGATTTATTTTTAAAAGTTGGCTTCTATGATCACAGAGGCCAGCAAGTCTGAAACCTGTAGGGAGGCCAGCAGCTGGGGACCCAGGGAAGAGCTGATGTACAATTCAAGGCCAAAGGCCATCTGGCACAGGATTGGCTCTTGCTCAGTGGACATTGATCTTTCCTTCTATTCAGGTCTTCGACTGATTGGATGAAGCCTACCACTTTATGGAAGGCATGTGCTTTACTCAAAGCCCACTGATTTAAATATTAATCTCACCCAAAAACACCCTCACAGAAACATCCAGAATAATGTTTGCACAAACACCTGGGTACCATGGCCCAGCCAAACTGACACATAAAATTAACCATTGCACTCCTGGATGGGTATTTTGTTACTTACAGCCCAAAGACTTCCTGACTCACACACTAAAGTCCTTAGCACACAGTCCATGATCTATAATATGATTTCAACATCACTTGGGGTCTGACATTTACCCTCTTTTCCTACCTCATCCCCCTCAGGGCTTCCTCGGCCCCCCATGTGCCAGGCGCACTGACTTCCTCTCCATTTCTTGAACTCACAGAGGTCCTTCCCGTGCCCAGCCTTGCATGTGTTGAACCCTCACATGAAATATTCTTCCCTGAACCCTACTGGTGGCCACCCTTGAAACCGCACTGTGTGTCCTTGGCACCTGAAGGCACCTAAAAGGCATCATGATCACAGCTGCCTCCAACAACACAAGGGGCTCAGAACCCTTTAATTCAGATCATCACATGCTGCTGCTGTCCAGTGCCCTAGTGAAGTCGTTTTAAACTTCACATATCAGACATTTGTTATGATTTTAAAAGACAGTGTGAATTTAGATTTCCCTTCTTGTTAGCCAATTTCTTCACCCGCTCTTCTTGCATTCTAGGCCTTCTGTAATACGTTCTTTTCCTGAAGTGCATTCTTTTGAAGCTTTTTTAGTGAAGGGCTATTAATGGTAAACCTTCTCCACTTCTCTCAATTGTGTTCATCTGAAAAGATCTATTTATCTACAGTTTAAAAAAAATTAATTGATACATAATAATTGTATATACTTACGGGATATGATATGTTGTTTGATATATGCATACATTGTGAAATGCTTAAATCAAGCTAATTAACCTATCTACCACCTCATATACTTATCATCTTTTTGTGGCATCAGCATTTAAAATCTCTTAGCAATTTTGAAATATAGATTACATTATTATGAACTACAGTCACCATGCTATGCAATACATCTCAAAAACATATTCCTCCTAACTGAAACTTTGTACCCCTTAAACCAACATCTTCCCATTCCCCCTCCCCTGCCTCCAGCATTCTAGTCTCTCTACTTCTATGACTTTAACTTTTTTAGATTCCACAGATAAGTGAGATCTGTCACAGGTAAGTGACAAATACTTGATATTTGTCTTTCTGTGTCTGGCTTATTTCACTTGGCATAACATTCTCCAAGTTCATCCATGTTGTCACAAATGGCAGAATTTTCTTTTCTTTTCTTTTTTTTAAGACAGGGTGTCACTCTGTTGCCCTGGCTAGAATGCAGTGGCATCACCATAGCTCACTGCAACGTCACACTCCTGACCTCAAGCGATCCTCCCAACTTGGCCTCCCAAAGTGCTAGGATTACAGGCATGTGCCACCATGCCTGGCTTCCTTTTATGTTTCTTAACTTCTCTTTTCTATTTTCTATCTTCTTATCCCTTGTGCTACATTCTTGATAATAGCTTTAGATTTACCTTCTAGTTTGCAAATTCCCTCTTTAGCCATGTCTAATTTGCTGCCTAACCCATCTGCTAAGTATTTTTTTTACAACAGCTTTATTGAGATACAATTTACATACCATAAAATTTACCCCTTTAAAGCATACAGTTCAATGGTTTTTAGTATATTCACAGAGTCATGCAACCATCATCACTATCTATTTTTAGAACATTTTGTCACTCCAAAATAATTTTTATCACTTCATTTATTTATAGTGCCCATTATCAGTTACTCCCTATTCCTCTCTTTCCCTAGCACAAGGCAACCACTAACCTACCTTCTGTGTCTCTTTGGTTTTTCCTGTTATGGGCATTTCATACAAATGAAACCACCTAATATGTGTTTTTTAGTGACTGGCTTCTTCCTTCACTTATCATAAATCTTTTAAGGTTTCTGCTGACCTTTTAATTTCAATGAAAAGTTTTTCATTTCTAGAGATTCTATTTTATTCAGATAAGGATGGTGGTCAGTTTGACAGAGTCTTGTTCCTTTTATCTTAAACATAATAAAGGTTAATTTTGTATTCTATATTTGACACCTTCAATTTAGAAACCTTGCTGTGATTTAATCTGTTGCTTGCTGTTGTTTCTGCTGAGTCTTACTTGGAGGCTTTTCTTTGGGTACTTGCTGAATTTTGATTTTGAACTCATTTTTGATTGGGTTAAATCTGTGAGAGCCCCAGTCCCTAAGTTGGGGGTTGCTTTTGTGCATTCAAGGGTGCTACTGGCCTGGAGCCACCCTGGCTCCCTTGGGGATCTCAGCTTCCCATGGCAGTTTCCCGGTCTCCCTGTCAGCGCTCAGCGCTCTTCTTCTCCCCTGCCCACACATTTTGGGTGGGTGTTACGAATGCTTTCCCCAATGCCCAACCTCATTGGTGTGTTCTAGCATAACTTCCAATGACCGATGTCAGCATCTCTGTGCCAGAGGGAAGCTACTCTGCGTGCTTTGTGTGAGTGGCAAGTGGAAAGCACTGGAGTGTGAACCCCCAGAGCAGCCCTCAATCAATGCTTCTTGGGAGTTGCTGGAAAAATGCCTCAGTTCCTTCATCCCTTGGGTAAGCCCACTCTGAGGCTCACATTCCAAACCAATTCCCTGAGCTCCTCTATGAGACCAGGCTCCAGTTCCCCACTATGGCAGTTCACTCAGTCCCACACCTTCCCTGATCTCCTTCCCCACTCCCAGGGCTGCTCCCTGCACCATTGACTACAGCCTGGCTCTGAATCCTTGCCTCAGGCTCTGCTTCTGGGAGAATCCAAACCAAGACCTGAGACCTCTGGCCCAGTGCTGGTCCAGACTCTGCCCAGGACTACTTTGGCTTCCACATCAGCCTCCTGCTCAGCAGACAGGCTTTGCGGCTCTGTTATCTTATTTACATATTTATTTATGGATTCAGAGATTTCTTTTACTTTCCTGAGAGCTCTGCAATGCTTTGAATGGAATTGTGTTTGGGCCAGGATCCAGTTCTTGCCCTCTGCACCTTATCAATCTCAACTCCTCACTCAGGTCTCAGCTAAAATGTCATGTCCTCAGAGAAGCTTTCCCTGACCCTAATGCGAACCAGGGTCCTATTATGCTTTCTTGTCCACCTCTTCCTCTGCCACCATTGCTCTGCAGCTGCACAGTGGAGTGGTGAGGTGCACAGGCTCTGGGGCCCACACTGCTTGGGTCCCAACATTGGCTGTGTCACCTGGTCACTGTGGGACCCTGAGCAGGGAGCTCAGTGTCTCTTCCTGGTCTGTAGAATGGAAATGATAGTCATATCTGCACAGGAGGGCTGTTGTGAGACTGTCATGAGATGATACATATGAACAATTCGAACACATAGTTTGTGTTCAATAAATGTTAGCTATGATGGGCACGTCTTGCAAAGGTACACTGCATTAGTGATAACCACGTTTCTCACGTAAGAGCCAGGAAAGCGGAAACCACGCCTGTCTTTCCATCGCCTTTCCCAGGGCCCAGGGTTTCCCAGGTCAGCGGTTTTCTGGTCGAGTGGATGAAGGCAGGATGAAGACCACCGAAGGCCAACTGCAGCGTACCCAGTGCCCGGCAGAGATGGATCCGGGCACCGGACTGTAAGCGCGAAGGCGCAGCACCTGGGAAGGCCCGTGGGCCAGGTCGGGAAGGCGAGAGAGGAAGCTGAGAAGCTGGTCGAAGCCTCGAATGCCCAGGCCAGCATTTGGGTCTTGCTCTCTGGGTGCCGGTATCGTTGGCAACAGAAGTCCCTGGCGCTGCAGCTTCTGGTGGGGGTCTTCACGAATGCTCATAGGAAGAGACTCGCCGAGAACAATCGGAAACGGGGATGAGGAGGGAGGGGCCCAGGATTGGAAGTCTGGTCCCAGAGGTCTGCGAACAGGGACTTGAGCGCAACACCGCGGCTCTTGCCTTCTCTCCTCTCTGCGTCTCTGTGCGTTTTGCTTCCTTTCGCAATAAACGTTCTTCCGAGAAATTCCAAGGGGAATCTCAGCCAAGCAGAGGGGGGAAGGACCCTGCCCACGCTTGGCAGGGGGACGTGGAGGTGGTGAGGAGTGTGGGGGCGGGGGGCAGCGGAGGAGGGCGCGGGGACCCAGGAGAGCGAGCGCGCGCGAGCGAGAGGGCGCAGCAAGGCCCGGGCCAGCGACCTGCCGCTGGTCGGCGAGCTCCGGGCGCCCCCGCCCCACGCGCCTCCGCCGCCCCCGCCCCCCGCGCGGCCCCCGCCCCGGCTCAGCCCCGCCCCTCGCTCGGGGTCCGCGTCTGCGGCTGCGTTCCCCGAAAGACGAGGCTGCGCCCGGGTTCCGGTCCGCAGGGAGACCGAAGGGCACCGCTCCCCGCGCCGCGCACGCCGCCCGAGCCCGGAGTGCGGACACCCCCGGGATGTGAGTGCGCCCCCCGACCCCGAGGCTCGCGCTCCACCCCGATCCGCGGTGAGCGCCGAGGCGCGCGCGCGGGAGGCCGGGAGGGGACTCGGTGCGGGGTTCCCGGCCCCCCAGCCCAGGGGTGGGGGTGGGGACGTGGCGCGCACCCCTCCCCCAGTCGGCAGGTACAGTCGGCTCCCACCTCCTGCTGCCCTTTCTGTCCGGACGCATCCACAGCTCCCCAGGGAGGAGAAGACACCCCCCCCATACAGGTGCCGGGCGCGCGGACGGGGCACCTCCGGCTGTCACCTCGCCCGAGAGCGCAGACCTTTTCTCGTGGCGGGGATGCTGTGATGGTGGACCCTCTGGGGGATGGGCTGGGGGTGGGGCTTTCGAGCTCCAGGCTGACCGCCCGCCTTGGATTTCGGGGAGAAGATTGCGTCCTCAGGCTAGAAAAGGGGAGGGTCCTTGGCTCTGGGTCTCCTGACCGAGGCTTCTCCCCGCCAGGCCTGCGCCCCAGAGGACCCCCGCCCACAGCCCCCGCGCCTCCCGCAGGCCCGCCCGGAGCATGCTGCCTGCAGCCATGAAGGGCCTCGGTCTGGCGCTGCTGGCCATCCTGCTGTGCTCCGCGCCCGGTGAGTAGGGGCCCGCGGGGGGCTGGGTCGGGTTCCCCCGGGAGAGCTCGCTGCTGGCTGCTCCCTAAGAAGCAGGGCTGTGAGGCCGCCGTCCTCCGACGGTTCCCACTGTGCCTCCTGGAAAGCCCACACCCCCTCCTGAACCCCGGCGACCCCAGCCCGGCCCTCGCCTGCTCCGCACCAGCCACGCGGGCCTCTCCCAGTGTCCGAGGGCGCCGAGAGCTTTTCCTTCGGGCCTTGTGAGGGTGCGCGGCTCATCCTGCATGGATGCCCTCGCTTCCGTGGGCAGGGCCGGGTTCTTGCCCCATCACTTCTCAGAGCCTCACCGGGCCTCCCATCAAATCCAATTTGGCCCTTCATGGCTTGGAACCCACAGAACTTTCGAGAGGGGTGTGTGAGGTGGGGTAGGAGTGTGCAGGAGGCACTGTAGGTGTGAGATATGTGTGGCCGGGTGTGTAATTGTGCGTGTGTGTGGGGTCCAGGGAGGGGCTATAGGACTCCAGAGTCCAGGATGGGCACAAGTTGTCCCAGAGCCTCCCTTCCAGGGTCAGTTTGGCCTACCCAATCCTGTGGGGTGGGAACCTGAGCCTCCACCGTTAGGGTTCTGCTAGGAGTGCCTGCAGCTATCAGGGAGGGTGAGGGGTGCAGATGCCTGGCTGGCCTCTGGTCATCCTCCTCCCCATGCCCTGCCCAGCTCATGGCCTGTGGTGCCAGGACTGCACCCTGACCACCAACTCCAGCCATTGCACCCCGAAGCAGTGCCTGCCGTCAGACACAGTGTGCGCCAGTGTCCGAATCACTGATCCCAGCAGCAGTAAGTTGGGCTCTTGGGAGAGGTCAGAGGTGTCCTTTAAGCCCCTCTGGCCTGGGAGAAGAGCATGGGTCTGTGTCAGCATGCTGCCCTACTTCGTGGCAGTGAGCAGGTGCTTCTCCCTCCCTGGCTCCGTGGTGGCCCTTTCCATATACTTGGGAACAGTGTGGGTGGGCTGAGGGCTGCCCTGGAGGGGCCTGGGCTGGGTCCTGGGGAGGGTGGGGCAGAGAGGGCTAGGGAAGCCCCCTTATCAGACCCTACTTTCTCTTCCCCAGGCCGGAAGGATCATTCCGTGAACAAGATGTGTGCCTCGTCTTGCGACTTCGTTAAGCGGCACTTTTTCTCAGACTATCTGATGGGGTTTATTAACTCTGGGATCTTAAAAGTTGAGGTGGACTGCTGTGAGAAGGATTTGTGCAATGGGGCGGGGGCTGGGGCGGGACGCAGTCCCTGGGCCCTGGCTGGGGGGCTGCTGCTCAGCCTGGGGCCTGCCCTGCTCTGGGCTGGGCCCTGAGGTCTTCTCCCTCCTAGGGGCTTCTGAGCTCCTTCCCTTGGGCTGGTCACTGCCCCCTCCCCAGCCTAGCCTGGCTGGGGCTTGGGGCAGTCTCGGCCCAGCTCCGTGGCCTGTGGCTCTCACCCCTCCCCAGATATGAGACCTGCCTGTCTCTCTACCAGCTTCGAGTCCCAGGCAGCCAGACGTCTCCAGTAAACCAGGCGTCTGGGCAGGAGGCCTGGGGGTGAGGGCATGGGGGTGGGGCCCCCAGGTCCCAGAGGGGAGGTGAGGCCAAGCCAGGCACAGCCCAACAGCCTGGCTGTAAAGGCATCTTCTACGGAGAAATAAAGTCACTTATGAGTCCTGAGACCCGGGTCTGAGCCTGGGAGTGGGGGCGGGGTGGCGTCCTGGCTGAGAGCAGGGAGTGAGGTGCTGGGGAAGCAGAGATGGTGGGTGGGGGGGTTCGCCCATGCTCAGGAGGCCTGGGGGCAGAAGGTGCTGGGTGACTGTGGCTTCTCGGGCCTGGTGAGGTTTGGGAGCACTTGTGGGAGCAGAGCTGAGATGAACAAGATGAGAGGATGGGCTTGGGGGCGGGGAACGTTGGAACTGTGTGTACATACACCACAGACACCAGATGGGCATACATGCACACACCTGTACCCACAGTGACACATTCCACATCCACACCCTGCTTGCATACACACGTGTTCACTCCCACAGGCGTCCCCACGCACATGCACTAAAACATTGACATCACACCAGCTCAAACTGCTGTGTGCCAATGCACCTGTGCATGCCTGCCCTGGACGCTCAGTGTCCAACGCACACGTGGTCACTTGCAGACACACAGACGTGCTGGTGCATATGAGTGTCGTCTGGCTTCTGCCTGGGCTCTCTCACCCCCCGGGGGGTCAGTGCTGGGGGCCAGCTCCCCTGAGCCTCTGGCCAGCTGAGAGCCACTGGGGCTGCTTCAGGCCAAGTGGAGACCCTGCCTCGTTGGACATCCACCCCTGTGGCCAGGGGCTGAGGAAGCCGACTCGCCTTGTGGGCTGGCACAGATGGCCTGGGTGCTGCGCTGGGCAGGGAAGACCTAGCCAGGCAGCGGCTCCAGCTGTGGGTTGCCAATTTCATCCCTGCATCCCTGGTCCACCCCAGCCTCCCACATCTACTGGCCGCAGAATTCAGTGCTCCATCAGTGGCTCGTCCCGTGGCCCAAGCTCACCATGTGATGCTTGGCACACACCCCAGGGCTTCTTTGGGGCCTGGTCCTTGGCCAGTACTTCATGATGCCACCTGTGGCTGACCCAGACCTGTGGTCACTGCCAAGTCCTGGACTCCCTGGAAGAAAAATGGTTCCTGTAAGAGCTGGGTTTGGCATTCCTCCGGAGTGATGGAGAGAAGTCTGGGGTGCAGGGTGGTGAACCAGGGAGAGAGAGTGGGCAGGGCCTCCAGCCCTCACCAGGAAATGGTGTCAAACCCTTGCTGGTGGACGCAGCCGAGGGACTTTTCCACAGGGAGCCGACTCCTCCACTGCTTATTCTGTGCCCCTGGCCCCTCCCCCCACCCCATCCCTTTCAGTCAAGTGTGCTGTCCTTGGCTTGAGTCTGGTATTTTGGGGGCCTGGGGACTGCAGAGGAGCTTGAGAATTCAGAAGAGGCAGGAAGGCGAGCCAGTGAAGACCCCTGGGCAATGGAGCAGCACCCCCCCAAGCCTTGGTGGTGTAGGGATCCCCACGGTGATGAAGTTTGAGCCAGTTTCCACTTAAATATTTGTGTGCTGAATTTATTATCTCAGGAAGTATTTAAAAACACAAAAGGAGCACCTCACCTCTTTGAATAATTGTATAAAATTCGAAGGAGCTGCCCTCCACCTTTCCTTCCCCTCCCCCTCTGGATGGGGGGCTTCAGGGGGCACAGGGGGCAGGCTGCCAGGCCCCCGCCTCTCAGCTCCCACCTCCACTCAGCCAGTTCCCTCCTCTAACACGGTTTACCCACGGTCGCTCCGCAACAAAGTTGTTTTTGAAGGGTGGAGCTTCACAGTGCTGTGAAGCGCTTAGGCGGGCACGTGGGCAGTGCTGCCCAGCCTTGTTACCAAGCAGGTCACCAGCAACAGCCCTCCTGGTCAGTATGTCTAGGGCGACCTTTCGTTTTCCATGTCTGCTTAGTATTCCCCCGAGTGAGCCAACTGTTGTTTATTTAACCATCCCTCATTGGTGGGCATTGTTTCCAGTCTTTTGTCATCAGAAACACTGAAGTGACCGTCCTTGTCCTCGTGTCTTTATGGGCTCAAGTGGATATGCATGTGGATTGATTCCTAGAAGGGGTCGCTGATCGAGAGGAAATCTAGAAAGGGAAACAGCTGCCTGTAAGAAGGCGATATCGGTTTATATTCCCGCCAATTTGTCACACCCTCGCTTGTAGCGGGTGTTACTCGATGTCAGGAAGGTTTGCCGGTCCTGTAGACAAAAAGTAGACGCCTAACGTCTTCTCTGCTTGGTTCTGTGATTGCCTGGGCACATCCTCTGCCTGCCCCCCTGTCATGGCATTCATCTTTTTCTTACTGATTTGTACAACGCTTTGTGTGTCAGGTACATGAACCTTCCCCATGTTGTATGTTCTGCAAGTATTTTCCTGCAATCTGTTGCTTGCATCTTTGTGTCTTTGTGTCTTTGTGTCACTGTACCTATGTGTATGTTTTAAAGTTTGATGTGGTTAAATCTGTCTAATTGGTTTTTTTTTTTGTGGTTGGGGCTTCATATCTTAGGGGAACCTCCTCCACTTCTATCTTATGAAAAGTCTGTTTCCTTCTGATATTTTTATGGATTTGGTTACTGCAGTCAGGTGTCCAGTCCATCGGAGCTTATTTCTGATGTGGCAGGAGGTGGGGAGTCCTTAAATAAGCCCCTGATTTAGCATGCCACCTTTAAAATAGAAGTGTCCTGACCGGGTGGGATGGCTCATGCCTGTAATCCTAGCATTCTGGGAGGCTGGGGTGGGAAGATCACTTGAGATCAGGAGTTCAAGACCAGCCTGAGCAAGAGAGAGACCCTGTCTCTACTAAAAATAGAAAAAAATAGCCGGCGTGGTGGTGCCTATAGTCCCAGGTACTCGAGAGGCTGAGGCAGGAGGATCGCTTGAGCCCAGGAGTTTGAGGTTGCTGTGAGCTAGACTGACGCCATGGCACTCTAGCCCCGGCGACAAAGCAAGACTCAGTCTCAAAAGAAAAGGCAAAAAAAAAAAAAAAAAAAATGTGTCCCACGTGTCAGGCGTTTCCAAGCTGCCACACGTGGGGCTTCCACGGTCAGTTTGTTGTGAGTCATTTCACTGCCGCGGCGTTTTGATGGTGGCAGCTTTGCAGCATGTTCCATGGCTGGTAGGGCAAGTGCCCCTCCTCACTTCTTTTTTAAAAAGTTATTGCTGCTTCTCACAATTTATTCTTAGGGATGAATTTTAGGATCCATTGGCCCAGGTCCAGGGTAACACTATTAGAATTCCAATTGGGATTTCACCCATTTGGGTATGACGTTG
This sequence comes from Lepilemur ruficaudatus, assembly GCA_963574885.1. NCBI lineage: Eukaryota > Metazoa > Chordata > Mammalia > Primates > Lepilemuridae > Lepilemur > Lepilemur ruficaudatus. The sequence goes on from CAUYRT010107213.1 coordinate 69,343, forward strand.
AGGAGAGTTATGTCTTTACTATGTTAATTGTTCCCACTCAGAAACTCGTTGTATCTCATCTTTACTTGGCCTCCTAAGTATTGCCCCTCTGTGCAGTTTTATAGTTTTGTTTGTGTGGGTTGTGTATTTTCCTTGATGTATTTATTGCTAGGTAGTTTATGGTTTTCTGGTGTTGTAAATGGGGTTTCCCCTTTTTCCTTTAAATCTGGCCATTTTCAGTGTGGTGAGCTGACAATTTTATTTTCTTAGCGATATTCTTTTTGGAAGTTCCCCCACCTCGTTCAAGCAGGTGGATTTGGGTACTTGCTGCCTGAGGGGAGGGGTTGATAGGGCAGACCCCACTGAAGCCCTTGGATCTCTGGCATTCATGTTTCCAAAAGCTGAAGCCCATGTTGCCACAGGCCTCCCTCAGACAACATCACCACGGAGGAGAAGAGTCTGAGGAGGAATCAGAGCATTTCAAGATACAAAGGTGCCAAGGAGCGGGACTTCCCTCACTCCCCTGGGTAGGCAGGGAGAGAGGGCATGGGGAGCTGATAGGGGGGCCGGAGGCCCAGAGGGAGGCTCCATGAGGCTTCCTGGGCTGTGCTCCCAAGAAGCCTGGGACTCAAAGCGTTGCCATTGCAGGTAAAGGCAGGCGGGCCACAGGCGACCTCAGAACTGACAGGCTGTGACATGGCCCAGAAACAAGGGGATGGGGTAAGGGACACCGAAAATGCAAAGGCCCTGTGTGCATTAGCCAGTGGTTGAGGACCATGGGGACCAAGGGGTGTTTCAATAGTTGTATGAATGGATGGACTTGTCATCCTGCCCCCTCAGACACAGCCTGGGAAGGAAGATAAGGAATGCTGTATCGACAATGAAGTTAAGCTTCTGCCACCCTGGTAAGATGGATGGGTCTAGAGATAAAAACCGTGGGGCTACTGAGGTTGAGTTTGTGGGCTGTGCTTAACTCCCCTCTCCAGCGTGTTGTCCAGCCTCTTGGCTGTAGACCAGAGCCTACCTGAGCTGGTGTAAGCTGAGGCTTTAACAAGGGACTTTGCTGGGAGGACTGGAGGCCCAGGGTCCAGGTGTGGTCTCCGGGAGACACTTGGAGCATATGGTGGAGCTGGCCTGGCTGGCCTAGGGCTAGAAGGTCTGTGTCCCTGCATAGCACTTCTTGGCGCTGCTGCCTGGATGTGTGTCCTTGGCAGAAGCAAAGTCCTAGCTACGCCCTAGGGGTGGGAGGATGCGGGATGTGGTTTCAGAATTCTGCAAGGAGAAAGTGGGATCCACGATGCAGGAACTATCAAAAATGTACAGAGGGCATTTGGGTGATTTGAGGCAGCCACAAATAATAGTACAATGGCCACAAAGAGAGGTACTTGTTTTTGAATGCACATATTCCTAAATGCCATTATGAGCAGAATATCTTACATTTTTAAAGTATATGTAAATCACTTACTCAGTTTCTGTCTCTGTTGTATTAGCAGGACCTCCAAAGCATAGCTGAGTAATGACAGTGACCCAAGGGTGTCTGTGTTGAAGGTATTTCTTGTTACACCGTAAAATGATGTTTGCTGTTGGATTTGAAAATCAGTCTTTATTTAGCTTAGACTCTTTATTTATTCATATTTCAATTAGATTTTTATTAGGAATGGCTGATGAATTTAAAAGACATGCTCTTTCATCATCTATTGATATAACTACATATTTCCCTCGTTTAATGAGCAGCTAATAGAGTGAGTTCTATTGCTGGGTTTCTTAGCGGTGAGCTACCTTGGCACCTGTGAGATATTATTCTCTGAAACCACTGCCAGATTCAAATGGCCAGTATTTGATTAGAGTATTTCCATCGTAGGGCATTTGCATCATTTTCAGATTGGGATGTGCCTATAGCTTTCTTTTTGATATCTTTATCCGGGAACATATGAGCCATTTCCCACTGCCCTGGAGCAGTCTGGCTCCTTAGACGTCAGGTCCCAAATGGGAGCTTTGAGGTTCTTCTGCCTCCCTTCTAGGGGTGGCTGGGCAGGAAAGATGCCAGGTCAGTGGTGATCTGGGCCCTCCCTTTCCTACCTGCCCAGTGGGCGCTGGGCCCCTCAGTGGGGCTGGGGCCTGCGGCTTCCAGAACACATCCATCTCCTGATTGTGGCATAGTTACAGGTATGATTATGACCACTTTATACCTGGGAAACAGATTTAGAAGAAGTAAGATGTTGATGTACCAAAATCTTCACTGAATTTGCAGGAAATGTCAGACTGCCTGCATTCAAATTTCTCTTCTACCACCTCCTTTCTGTGTGATCCTGGCCAAGCTCTGCACCTCTCTGAGCCTGGTCCTGTGTCTGTGAGGTGGGACACACTGAGCTCATAGGGGTCTTAGGCATGTGGAGATGAGGCTGATCTAGAACCCAGCCTCTAGCCCCTTCTGTTCCAGGCTGGCAGAATGCTGGTCCTGGCAGGGTAGATGCAAGTGGGGTGTGTGGGGCCATGGGAGAATAACCACCTCCCTCTCCCCTGTTTTCTTCCTGAGCACATAGCTTGTCCCTGCTCCTTCCCCAGGATCCTTCCAAGCTTCTCCCAGGCTTCTGGGGTCTTCTTAAGCACAGCCAGTCCTGGGATGCCTTGGAGGACGGCCTTTCCTCTGGAGCTGCTCCTCCACCTGGTGGCTGCTAAGGATATCCCCTGCCCTGGGGCTTGTCTCTCCCCTCCCTGTCCAACCCCTGCCAGAGTGTGGCTAGGCGGAGGTCTCAGGTCACAGCTGGCAGCTCAACCCTGCACGTGAGAGCGTTGATACCTGCCGGTTGGGTAGAATTGAGGCGGACAGAATCCCCCAAACTCCCTGCTGCTTCACACTCTACAAGATGGACATTTAGGTGGAAAGTTCCCAGACACCCAGACCTTTGCCCAATGCCCCACGCAGGAGACAGAAGCTCCTTGAGTTTCGTCAGCGGGTAGGAGGAAAGCCGTCTCAGCCTCGAGACAAAGCCTCGGACTGAGAAGCTGTGCTCCTCCTCTGCTTGCCTGCAGAGTTTCGTGACGACCCTAACTCAGGGACTGAGTGCGCTGCCCCCAAGAAGGATGCCCTGGCGACCATGGGCAGGGTGGAGCACAGGCTCCAGAGTCACTGCAGTTTTAGGAAAGATAAGTTCACTGACGCCAGCCCTTGCCTCTTCCTGCAAGTGAGAGAATGTCCAACAGGATTAATGGTTATACCTCCATAATCCATGACCACACGTACCTTCAAACCCAAACCATGAGAGATTGTGCTCTGATGTGGCTTCCGAGCACATGCAGAGCACCGCTGCCTGCGTATAAGCCGTGAGCTGGAATACTTCTTTGGAGCAGTCTAGCTGAGATACTCTGGCAGATTCCCCTGGGTCGTAGTCCTCAATAAGGCTCCGAATTAGAACTAACTTTAAGTATTTGAAAGCCCGATTTTTCTTTAGTTGATGGAAATGAGGTGGGGAGAGGAAAAGCCACCCTCCCCCCCCGGCAACTCCCCTTGGATCATCGGGATCTGCTGCGATGCAGGTTCTGAGGCAGAGGCTCAGGCCCCGCACCAGAGACCCCAACGTGAAGGGCCCGGCATTGTCGCCAGGACTCTGCACCATCCACACCCATGATAAGCAGAAGGTGCCACTGTCAGAGATGGGGGAGGAACAAGCGGAGAGTTTTATATGTTTGTTGACTCATTTTATAACTTTTCGGGAGCTAGGTGGCAGGCTTTGGCCCTGGGGACAGAGCAGCAGACAAGACAGTGAGATGGCTGCCCTCCAGTGAGCACGCGTGTGCATCTGTGTGTGTGCGCACATGCACGTGCATGGCGCGGGTGGTGGTGGAGGAGACGCCTGACAAGTACATAGCCGCTTCAACGAGGTCATTTCGGAAGGTGATGGCTACTGAGAGAAACGCCGTCCAGGCAGGAGAAAGAGCATGTTGTGGGTGGCTTGAGCTGCCCATTAGTGGCCTGGGAGGGAACAAGCCCTTGGGCCACACAGAGCAGAAGCAGCAGGCCTTCAACCTGTGACCACTTCAGGGCCCAGCCCCAGGTCTGTAGCCGAGGCCAGAGCTGGGAAACCCCTGGCCCTGGCCTGGCAGTTTCTGCTCAGCAGAGGGGCTGACCCCTCGCCCAGGTGTGCTCCTGAGAGCGAGGGCCAGTGGCCTCCTTACCTGACCGAGAATAGTGAAGGTGAGCAGAAAGGGGTAAGAGGTCCCAGTCCTGGGAAACTGGGTGAGGGGCTCCTCTGTTTTTTTTTTTTTAAACAGCTAATAACATTTGCACCAATAAGAAAAGCCCACCTTGTGAAGTGTGCCCCAGGCCTGTGTTTACCTGCCCAGTGTTCTGTGCGTCCATTCAGGGTGTCTGTATAGAAACACAAGGAAATACGAATAGATAGTCCTGTTTTTCACACTTGTTTACTGCTGAAGCATCTCTACGTGCCTTGGAGATCTTTCCATCACGGTGCAGGAACTTCCTGCGCTCTCTCCCGCTGCACGGCCTGTGTGCTCAGTCTCCCGCTCCTGAATACCTGGGCTGTTTCACTTATTCTGCTGTAATAGAGTAGTAATGGATAGCCTTGATGTGTGTCTCCTGACAGGTGTGTCTGGGGCACAAATCACCTGTGTCGACCTTGCTGGGCCTTGAGTGTGGGGGTGGCTGCACCAGCTGACACTTCCACTAGCCAATCATGGACCCAGGCTCCTCTGACACCATTAGACCTTTGCCAATCTGATTGGCAGTGAAAGATGGTATTGCAATTTTGTTATAATTTTTGAAAATTGGACCTTGTGTGCACAGACTTGGCCGCAAGGTAGTCTTTGGTTCCTGGCTGGCTCACCTTCAGTCTGCACAAGGCCTCTTCTCCCTCTGTGCATTTTGGCTTCCCCACCTTTGCTGTGGGGGGGTTGTTTCTATCTCTGGGGTGCTCTGTATGGCAGGGAGATAAGCCTTCACCAGTGACATGAGTGGCAAATATCTCCCCTTTAATTTTGAGTACGGTGGCTTTTTTTGGTTTATTTGGTTTGTTTTGCTGTGTGGAAGTTTATTCTCCTTGAATTTTTACATAGATGCTGTTGTCTTGATTTTTGTGTTGTCAGGACTGTGAGCCCCCTGCAGTGTTTGAAGGGATTCTCTGTGTTTTCTTCTTGGGCAGAGCGGGGCTGGGGACCTGGTCTAGGGGTCTAGCTGGGAGCTGCGGGAGCAGAGGGTACAGCAGGGCTTGGGGACCCACCCCTGCACCTCGAAGGCCCTGTGTGCTGGTGGGGGTACTCGAGGGGGTGTCCACGGCAGCTCTTGGGGCCTGGTGCTGAGCCATGGAGAGGGCTTGTCAGGTGGGCATTTCTACCAGGGAACATTATTAGGGGATGGAGAGGACATTGATTAACAAAAGCTGGGTGGCCTGAGAAGCTCGAATTCTGAGGGACAAGGACGGCCTTACTGCCTTTGAGCCCTAGTCTTGGACAAAGAGAGGCTGCTGAGGTCTGGATCCCAGAAGGGCCAGCCCATGTGGTGGGCTCAGGGTGCTGTCTGAGTAGCCATAGTGGGGTATAGGAGGTGAGGCCTGATGGACGTGGACCAGGCAGAGACATCCAGGGGTGCCCGGGCCTGGCCTGAGGAGGGTGGGTGTGGGAGGACCACCAGGTGCGGGCACAGGGGAGGGACAGGGTTGGGGGAGGATTCTCTGGGCTGGCAGGGCTGAGTTGGCACCACAGGACAGCTGATGGGGTGGGGGCGTGGGTGGGCGATGGCTGAGAGCAAGGCTCTGGGGGTGGGAGAGTTTGTGGTGGGTGCCATCCTGGCCCCTCCCCTGCCGTGGCCTCTGCCAGAGCTGTCCTGGCTGAAGTTCCAGAATTCCCAGGCTACAGCACAGCCTCCTTACCTCCCCCACATCATAGTGGCCCCGTCGCTGGGCACTAGTGCAGGCAAGGGGCTCTGGGAGAACTTGCTGCATGTCCAGTGGGGACTCCCTTGGTAGGTGTCGGAGGGTGAGGCTGGGCGGGCTGTGGGGGGCTGTCGGGGCTGTGGGGGCCGCAGAGGGCTGGGGCCTGGCCCTGGGGCTGCTTTCCCAGGCAGTGCTCGGAGCTGTGTGGGTAGCTTGTGTGTGCTGGGCTGGCTTACCCCTGTCCTCCCCAGGCCCCTGGAGCCTGGCCCTGCCCTCCCCTGCTCCCAGACAGGTTGGCTCTCCCGAGCAGGGACCCTGACCCCTGCCCTGGACAGGGACCCCTGGAATTCAGGTCTGTCAGCCCAGCCCTCAGCAGGCAATCAGTGAATTTGCTGAATGGATGAAAGAATGAAATGAAAAGGAACAAATGAGGGATGAAGCACGGTCGAGTCAGTCATAGATCACCAATTCACGTGTCTGATGCAGGGGGGCTGCGTGAGCTGGAGGGGGGAGTGCTGGGGGTGGGTCTTGAGTGGCAGTGGTCGTGGGAGCAACAGCCCCACAGTCCTCCTTGGCTGGAGCCTGCAAGGCCAGCAGCTCCTCTGGCCCCCCGTTCCCTCCAAATGCCCACTCCCCAAGTCTGCCTGGTCTGGAGGGAAAGTCGGGTCCCTTGTCCCCTCCCTCCGGAGCACTGGGCACTGGTCCCCTGCTGCCAGGGCCCTGAGCAGACTGTGGCCACGGTGGGTGAGGGGGGCCCTCAGTGCCTCCCAGGGGTTGGGAAGACAAGCCTCTAGGCCCCAAGGGACCTGGTTTGTGACCTGATCCACGGGAGGTCTCAAAAGGGGCGAGTTGTCCCTCCAGGGATGTGGCTGGGAAGAAGAGCCAAAGATTAATCAGAAACAAAGTCCTTCTTTGGTAATTGTTCCCCAGTGTTCGACAGCGATCACCATGGTTACCGCGGCTTCAAATCCCCTGCATTTCCCTAGAACACCCTCCTGTAAGAGCACCGTTGAAGCTGAGCATTCTGTTTCCACTTTACGGAAGGCAGGGGGTCGCTGAGGCTTCACGGGGCCAAGGAGAGTCCTCAGCGAGACCCTGTGCGTGTCCTCCTGTCCCCCGCTGTGGCCGAGGGCACTGGGGCTGCATGGCCTTCATGGGCTGCCTCTTCTTGGGGCCCTGCACAGCCCCACAGCTCATGTCCTGTCCCCCAGGTCCACTGGCCTGGCTCTGCCCACACGGTTCCCTTCCCTCATCCCTTGGAGGGGGGGCAGTGTCCTTGTTAGTCACTCCAGGTTTTATAGACGGTGGTGGCAGCCTCCCTGCCAGCTCTGTCAGCCACCAGCCCACCGGCTCAGCGTTTTTCTGGCAACAGAGGAGTGGCTCTGTAGGGCCTTCAGGGAGCCGAGTCCCAAGCTTGGTGTTTATCCCAAATGGCCAGAAGCTCCAGTGAGAGAAGGATATTTAGGGACCGAGCGTCCCGGTGGCATTTGCTGCGCCATTACTGCGTGTGCATTTCCCACCCAGCTCTAGCTCAGCCCTGAGTACCAGACGCATCACTGTCCCTGTTTTACAAGGAGAAACTGCTCTGAGGGGAGGAGAAGGGAGGACTGGGCTGGAAAGTGGAGAGGCCAAGAGTCGCCAGGAGAGAGCTCCTAGGAGTCAGGGCCTGTGCGGTCAGGCGTCAGGCGTCACCATGAAGCTGCAGCAGTCACGGAGTGGTGTTGTGACAGGGATCAGTGGCTTGACTGGCGAGGTAGCATCAAGCACCCAGAAATGGACCCGTTCATACATGGGAGCATATGCGGCAGAGGGGCCGGTGAGATCAGGGAAAACGAGGGGCTCGGCTGTCTACCGGGGAAAATGACATGGGCCCTACCTCACAGCACCCACACGAATGAACCCCAGGATCAGGGGCAGGAATGTCAAGGGCAAAATCTGAAGAGCTTTTGCTAGAAAATAAGGTGAATATCTGTGATTTGGGGGCAGAGGGCAATTCCTTACCTAAGGCACAAATAGAGCACAGCACAACAAAAGATTGATAAATTTGACAATAACAAAATTAAAAACTTTCATTTGTCAAAACATGCAAAAGAAAAGAGAGTAGATTACAAACTGGGAAAAAATACTTGCAGCAAAGGTAACTGACAAAGGGTCAGTGTCAAGACCAGATTAATGACAGCCACAGTCAAGGAGTGGACAAGCCATCGACACACACAGGTGGTCACAGAACACGTGCAGAGAATAGACGTCCACTGTCAGCAGTTCCCCGGGAAAAGGCACTCACACACACAGGGTTGTGTCCATGGGATTAGCAAAGATTTGGAAGCCTGAGAAAGCCACGCGCTGAAGCAATGTCCTCCGCCAGCATCTCTTGGACTTTACAGGTTGGAAATAAATCAGTGCAGCCCTCTGGGCAGACAGCGGGTGTAGCCTGTAGAGCTGAGTATGGACGTCCCCCAAAACCTGCAATCTCTTTCCAGCATGTCACCAGTAGAAACATCCTGCCTGTGTACAGCAGTGGATATCTGTAATATGTTTACAGCTGCACCATTCACAAGAGTGAAAGTCTCAAAACAGCCAAAACGAGCATCGACAGGTGGGTTAATGAACTGCAGCGTCCCTGTCCACTTGGTCTCCCTAGCGGGGAGTCTGGGCCTCGGCACTGCTGACACTTGGGCTGGCTAATTCTCTGCTGAGGGACTGTCCTCGGCATCAAAAGGGGTTTAGCAGCATCCCTCTCTAGCTACTGGATGCCGGTAGCAACCCCCCACCTCCAATTGTGACAACCAAAAACATCTCCAGATGTCCTCTGGGGACAAAGTCTTTCCCTTGAGAACTACGGGGCAGTCTGGACTTCTTGCAGCTGAGGACTCCCACGAGAGTGGGAGCAAAGGCTGCCAGGCCCCATAAGGCCTCGCCTAGAATTGGCACCGCATCACTTCACATTCTGGTGGTCAAAGCAGGTCCCAGGACCAGGTCAGATTGCAGGGGAGGAGGACAGAGAGTTCACCTCTGGAAGGGAACAGTGGCAAAATCACATTGCCAAGGGACATGCAAGGGACTGTTGAGCCATCTCTGAAAACCACCTGCCACAAGCAGTGCCTGCTGTGTGACAAGCACTATCACAGGTACACATGGGAACGTGGTCTTCACTCATCCACATGGACTCACTCTGCAGGGTTGGGAGGCTGTATAAATGTGTGTTCATGTGTGTATATGTGTGTATATGTGGAGAGAGTACTTAAACAAATAAAAAGGTAATTTAAAAAGTAATACATGTTATTTGCACGTCCATGTTCATAGCAGCACTCACTAAAGGCTGATTTCCACAAAGTGTGGACTATACGTTCAGTGGAGTATTATTCAACCTTTGAAAGGAAGGACATTCTGACATATGCCACAACATGGATGAGGCTCGAGGACACTATGCTAAGTGAAATAAGCCAAACACAAAAGAAAAATTACTGTATGATTCCGTTTATGAGGTCTCTAGAGTAGTCAAATCTAAAGTGATGGGAATTAGAGTGGCCGGTGCCAGGGGCTGGCTGAGGAGGGTGGGGGTTAGTGTGCTGAACAGGTGCAGAGTTTCAGTTTGGGAAGATGAAACAATTCTGGAGATGGATGGTGGTGATGGTTGCACAACAATGGGAATGTAGTTAATGCCACCGAACTGTATGCTTAAAAGTGGTTAAAATGGTCAATTCTATGTTATGGGTATTTCACCACAGTTTTCAAAGGTATTACATGCTATACAAGAAAGAACAGTCCTCGTGGTAGGAACCAAGGCTCCCCACATAGTGTGGTCAGTGATGGCCTCTCCGAGGGGTGGCATATGACATCAGACTGAGGACAGAGTGGGACAGGGGTGGAGATGACCCCGGGGTGGGAAGCAGCTGTGCAGAGGCCAGGCTGGGCTGAGCTGTGAGGTGCAGGGCCAGAGAGGGGTGACCAGCAAGACACCCAAGCCGGGGGCACCTGAGCTCAGCCAGGCGGCAGGAACACAGACAAATTCGTTATAATTACACTCGTGGAAGAAATTCTGATCGTATTTCTCCTTTCACCCAAGAGGTTTCTCTGTTTGTTTTGTTTTTTTAAATTTCCAGGTAGAAGGACCCTTTAAAATATTTTTGTTGATGATTTCTTGTTATCTTTTCACTGTGATTAGAGTGCATTGTTTGTGATGTTTCAACTTTACAAGACTTACTGGTCTCTTCTTTGTGATTGAATTTGTGATGAGTTTTTGTGAATGTTGCCTGTGCATGTGAGAAAGTGTATTCCCTATTACACTTTACCTTTAACATCTGTCTGTACTTATGCGTAAGATATGTATTAATTACGTGGGTTAGGTCTTCTAAGTTCTTACCTATTTTCTATCCACTTGATCTCTCTGGTACTGAGAGTGGTATGTTAAAGTCTCCCATTATTAGTGTTTTTGTATCATTTTTCCTTATATCCCCTGGGTTTCTGCTTTATAAAAGTGGCTGCTTTATTATTTGGTGCATTGATATTCATAATTTTTACATCTTCATTATAAATTATGGATTTTTGCATTAAAATATTTTTTGTCAGTTTGATGTTTTATTTGTCCCAAATCTAGCTTTCTTATTGTCTATTTACCCACATCTTTATTTTTAGCCTGGCTGAGTTACTTTTTAAAAAGTACATCTCTGGCTGGGCTCAGTGGCTCACGCTTGTAATCCCAGCATTCAGGGAGGCCAAGGTGGGAGGATCGCTCAAGGTCAGGAGTTCGAAACCAGCCTGAGCAAGAGTGAGACCCTGTCTCTACTAAAAATAGAAAGAAATTAATTGGCCAACTAAAAAGATATACAAAAAATTAGCGGAGCATGGTGGCGCGTGCCTGTAGTCCCAGCTACTCAGGAGGCTGAGGCAGAAGAATCCCTTGAGCCCAGGAGTTTGAGGTTGCTGTGAGCTAGGCTGACGCCATGGCACTCACTCTAGCCTGGGCAACAGAGCAAGATTCTGTCTCAAAAAAAAAAAAAAAGTGTATCTCTTTTATTCAGCATATTATTTGGTCCTGTTTTATAACACAAGTTAAAATTATTCTTCTTTTAATTGATGAGTTAAGTCCATTTACATTTATTAATGTGACTGACATTTTGGTCTGAACTCTACTGTATTACTTCAGGCTATATTTACTGAGCCTATTATGTTATATTTGCTTTGTTTCTTAACAGGATGTGTTTCTTTGTTCTTTAATTATTTAAAGTTCTGTTGGTATATAAGAATGTTTGTACTTTTGTTCCAGTAATAAACTTTGTATTTATGTATTTTTAATGTTCTTGATCTCTCTTTTCTACAGTTTTTTTTTTTTTTTGCCTTTTACTATCTGGTTTGTCATTTGTCATTTTTAATGGTACCATTAACCCTCACCTATTATCTTTATGCCCGTCAATAATTATTCTACTTTCTTATTCCCGCTTTTCCCTCCTGCCATTTTCAGTTGTATTATTTCTGTTTTGTCTGAACAGATAACATTTATGTATTATCCTTCCACTCTCCTTCTCATCTTTATTTTAGTCTTTGATCTACAATTAAATACAATAAATGCTCACTATGAGGTTAGGTTTTAATATTCTCTCTTAGTTGGATGTAGCACGTCCTCTGGTTGACTCTTCAAAAGGCAGGCTTTTGAGTACAATGTTTCCTGAGTTCTGGCATGTTTCCTATAGCTCTGATACTTGAAGTATGGCTGGACTCTGTATAAAATTCTGATTCAGCCAGGCTTAGTGGCTCACATGTGTAATCCCAGCACTTGAGGAGGCTGAGGTGGGAGGATGGCTTGAGGCCAAGAGTTTGAGACCAGCCTGGGTAACATAATAAGAACCCATATTTACAAAAAAAATTTTAAAAAATTAGCCGGGCATGGTGGCGCATGCCTGTAGTTCCAGCTATTTGGGAGGCTGAGGTGGGAGGATCGCTTGAGCCCAGGAGTTTGAGGTTGCTGTGAGCTATGATCATACCACTGCACTCCAGCCTGGGCAACAGAGTGAGACCTCATCTCTAAAAAAAATAGTCCTTGATTCACATTTTATTTCCTTGAGTTTCTTGAAAATGCCATTCCATTTTGGTCTTACTTCATATGGTGTTTGAGAAATCTGATGCCAGTCTGATTCTCTTGCATTTTAAATTATTTAACATTTTTGCCTGAGGCTCTCAGGATTTTTTTTTTTTTTAAATCTTTAACATGTAATGAGTTTACTAGGACATGTCCCAGAGTCAAACATTTCAGGTCAATTTCCCAGGTAACTATTTGGCCTTTTGAATATATAGATTCAGTTCTAGTTTCAAAAGTTATTTTAAATATTAGTTATCTGTTTTCTCTTCTGTCTGTTTTGGTTTTTCTTCTTTAGAAATTCCAATTATATGTATCTCAGATTTTCTTTGCCCATCTTCCATTTTAAGCATTTTCTCTCTAATCCATTTCATTTTTTTCTTTGTCTCACTTTAGTTTTTAGGTTATCCCATTTTCTGCACCAAACCTGGAATCAGCCATTTTTCTGAAGAGGCCCTGGTTTCTTCTAGTTTGAAATGGTATTTCAAGGGCACAGTCTGGGTTCTGGGGACATAAAACCTTATGATTCTATACTGATGACTCCTCCAACTCAAATGCAGGACTACAGGGTTTTCTTCTGTCATATTTTCTCATATTTCATCTTCCACGCTGAGAATCCTGGAACACGATGGAAAATAAAATTGTTAGCATTTTTTGGAATTAAGATATTTCGTAATTTCTCATTTATTTTATCCCATATCATACACCGTAGTCTCAGAATAACAATACTAAAACTTTTGGCAGTGACACAATTACTGAGAACAAAGTTCTTTCCTTGCATTCCCTTTGCGCTTGCTGTGTCTACATAGTCGGAGCACACAGTTGTTTTACATCATATTAATTCTTCTCCAGTGCTCATCCAGTTGTGGTTCTACTTGTGTTCCACTTTTCATCACACACACCAGTCCTTCCATCAGTGTCTTTGGCGTCATTCTGATTGTAGCTTTTCCTCTAGTAGATTCCTCAGGAACAGGTCACGAGAACAAAATTCCTCGAGTTGTGTGAGGTTGAAACCTGTCTGTTTTGCTGGATATAAAATGCTTGCACTGCATTTTCTTTCCCTGACGGTTCTGTTTCTCTGCTTTCTCCCAGCCCGGAGCACTCTTCTGGAAAGCCTAGTGCTGTGCTGTGGCTCTTGGAGCACTGAGTGCCTCTGGGAAAGTGGCAGGGGTGGGGGCCCTCCGTGGGCCTCCTGGAGTGTCTCCATATCCCCTCCCATCCTTCTGGGCCCTGCCCTCGGGGGTCACTTCACCCGTCAGAACTTGGTGGGACGGCTCACACCTTTGATATGCTGACATTCCTCAAAACAACCGCCTTAACCAACTGGGACATCCAATGAATGGGAAAAAGAGAGGCCAAATTGGGATGTATCCTCAGGAGTAAATGGGGAGAAAGGTGGATGATGGGGGAGCAGACCAGGCTCAGAAAAGGGGTGCAGGGTGCTCCCCTGAGCCAGCCGGGCACCCAGAATGTGTGTGACTGCAGGGGCAGGAGGGCTAAGGGCACAGACCCCAGCCCAGGGGATGGGGCCCAGCTTTGGTTCTTGACTCAGGGGCCTGTGAGGGCTGAGGAATGGAGTCCCTGAGCTCCTAGAAGGGCCAGGGCGAGGGCTGAGAGGGACCAGAGAGGACGGAGGACCCTGTCCTGGCCCAGACTCTGCCAACAGGGAAGTCTGTTCATTTAATTCTGTTAGGACATTTGTAAATTCTTTGTTACACCATACAGCGGTGGCAGAAAGATTAAAAGGTGTTTGCTACATGACAGCTAAAATCACAGTAGCATTTCGCTTTCCTCCAACAGACACGACCTTTACTTATGTGCCACATGTTCCCCATAACTGTACAGAGATTGCTGTTCAGTCAATTCTGGATTGTTCCTCAGGGGGCTTAGTACAGAGCTTCACAGATTGCGGCTTGGGGGGTCGTTATGTCCCACACGGAGGACGTGTTCGGCCCCAGCCAATTAAACGGTGACAAAGTCACAAAAGTTTCTTTAAAAAAAAAAAATTGTACCAATAAAGTCTTTTAAAAATTGATGTACAGTAGTTGTTCAAGTGTCCTTTCACCCTTGTGGTACTCGGGCCGTTGGAAAACAGCGACGGGGGCCCCTCTGGGCAGCGATGTTCTGCCCTGACTCAGTCTACCGCGGTGCCCGTAGACGACCCCCAGCCCTACCACTGACCTTTAAGGCCGTCATGATTGGCGCTGCTGACGGGCATCAGCCTCCGATCAGCTCTTCCACGAGCCCATTTCCAGTCCCCGGGAAGAGATCGCCCTCTAGTGTCCCTACTCGGGATAGCGAGCCTTTTTTTTCATTACGATGGACATGCAGGAACTCAGGACCCCAAGACCAAATCCTAAAATTCCTACAGAACTTCCCATGTGGTGGGGCCACTCCCAGTCAAGCCACTGCGTATGTTTCTGCCAGAGCGTATGGATGGAGATGGTTCAGCTTGGAAAGCCGGTGTAGTTCATCGGGCACACTGCCCAACATGGCCCCGCCTGGGCGTGTGCACAGGCTCCCACGACGTGGTGGGTATACCTCCAGGATGGAATCATCAGTGCCATCAGATGCTAGCCCACATCCCCTCCCCTGGAGGCTGTCGGGCTGCACCTTGATGTGTTCCATTCACCTTCACACGTGCGTATTCGGAGGAGCAGATCAAGCTCTGGCACTGAGGGGAGGCAGCAGTCTCTCCCGCCGCCCCCCTGCGCCCCCCATGCAGGCAGCTGGGTGAGAGGCCACATGGAGAGCAGCAGCTGGGCTGCTGGCCATTCCCAGTATGGGCTCCCTGTATCTTCCTCTGGGGTCCCCTGTGACATAGCCAGAGGGTGGGGACAGTGCGTCTCCTGCTGAATAGTAGCTCCCGCTGGTTTCCAGTAAGGAGAATCACCTGGGGGGCACCGTGCCACTCATGTTCTACAAATTGTCCAGGTGAAGTCAGCAGGAATCCAGTTCCCCTCTCTGGAGAAAGCGTGAGGTTGGCACCAGATTTGAGAGAGACAGGGAGAGTGTTATCCTCTTGCTCTGGGCTCTTGTGGACAAGGTGAGCTGCATCCCCCTGGCTGAGTGCCCCTCCCTTGTGCACGATTGCCTCATTCCCACGGATTCCTGTTTGATCCATACTCATCCTCCAGCTCAGCCCTTGAGCAGGTGCCCAGAGCACCCATCTGTCACAGGGCTCACAGGGCACAGGACTGCAACACCACTACAGAACCCTGCTGTCACGGGACTTGCAGATGAAGAGTAACAGGACAGCCTCCTGTTCCCAACTTGGCAACCTGGGATCAACTTGACCAGACTCAAGTCTCTTCCAGAAGCCTCTGCTGCCAGCTTTGATGGCATGGACATCGGGTCCTGGCGCCACTGCCTCAGGCAAAATGAAAGAAACTGAAACTGCCCTTTATAAATTAATAAAAGGGTGCAAAGTGAAAACTGTGGCAGGAGCCTGAACTCTGCAAAGGCACAGACATAGTTAAAAACAATAATAGTAATAATAATAATAACCAGCCATTGTTTCCTAGTTTGTTTCTCTGTAATTGCTACTCAGGGGCCAGGCGTGGTGGCTCACCCCTTTAATCCTAGCACTCTGGGAGGCTGAGGTGGGAGGATCACTTGAGCTCAGGAGTTCAAGACCAGCCTGAGCAAGAGTGAGACCCTGTCTCTACTAAAAATAGAAAACTTACCCAGGAGTGGTGGTGCATGCCTGTAGTCCCAGCTACTTGGGAGGCTGAGACAGGAGGATCACTTGAGCCCAGGAGTTTGAGGTTGCAGTGAGCTGTGATGATGCCACTGTACTCCAGCCTGGGTGACAGTGTGAGACTCTGTCTCAAAAACAAAACAAAAGAAAACAAAAATGCTACTCAGGGGTCACATAGCTGATTGTCATAAAGATTCTTAGCTTTTTTTTAATGCTGTCTCAAGGATTCTTAGCTTTCTTAATTGCTTGCATAGACAACATCACCCTTGTGAAACCTGAGGCTAGTTTTTGACATATCTTCCAAGCCCTCCATTCTGGTGGAAGAGCTGACCCATCCAGACCAGTGGCCCACACCAAGGAACTGACTCAACTGGTCTTATGACCCTCACCCAGGACCTGACTCAGCACAGGAAGACAATTTCTACACCCTATGATTTCACTGCAAACCTAGCCAATCAGCAATACTGACTCCCTAGCCCCTGCCAGCAAATAGCCCTTAAAAGCCCTTGCCTCCTAACTCTCAGGGAGACAGACTTGAGAAATTCCTCCTGTCTCCTCACTTGGCTGTCTGCCAAGTATTAAACTCTTCCTACATTGCAACCCCCACTGTCTCAGTGTGTTGGCTCTTCTCTGTGCAGCAGGGAATGCAGACGGTTGGGCTGCAACAAAGCAGGAGGGGGGATGGCAGGCAGGATCAGGCTGCACCTCTCCTGGCCCTCATCCTCCTCATCCTGCCCCAGGAGCCTCCCTCCCTCCCACTCAACCTGAGGGAGCACCCACCGTCTAAATGACTCAGCCAGCAGATCGCATTCTTTCACAGCTGTTTGGAACAACTAGCCTCCTAGTTGCCTGTTGCAATTTTTAATGCAACCACCACTAAGAGGGTGACAAGGATGTGGCACCCACGTGCTGCACGTTTCCTGGGCCATTTCAGTGCACTGGTCCCAGTTAGAGTTGGTACTAGGTCAGAAGAAGTAGGTCCAGATCAGCTGAATTCGTAGAGAACTTTCTCCTCATGTTCACAGTTTCGCTGGGCTCGAGGGGACTGTGCCCTGTGCACCCGTGGGTGCACAGCCTGAGCACCCTCCCACTGGCTCATCCCATGGACCCAATGGGCTCCTTACGGGAATCTGGCCAAGGCACCACCTTAGCATTCAATCCCTTCTGAGCTGGGGCAATGGGATCTTGGGGGTGGGGACTTACATTCCTGAGTGCTCTGTGGGGACTTTTTCAATTGTTTTGTTGCCTGGGGCCCGCTTGCCTGACTCCTGCTGTTATAAACACCCAACCATTCCCCTGAGTGCTGGTGCAGATAGTTCAAACACTACTGATTTTTGTATGTTGGTTTTGTATCCTGCAACTTAATGGAATTCATTTATTAGTCCTAACAATTTTTTGGTGGAGTCTTTAGGATGTTCTATATAAATAATCATGTCATCTACAAACAGGGACAACTTGACTTCTTCTTTTCAGTTTGGATGCCCTTTGTTTCTTTCTCTCAGCAAAGACAATAACCAACAGAATGAAGATACAAGCTACAAAGAAGAAGAAAATATTTGCAAACTATGCACTCAATGAAGAGTTAATATCCAGACTATATAAGGAACTCATAAACATAGTAGAAAAAAAACAATTAATAATCTGATTAAAAATGAGCAAAAGACCTGAATAGATATTTCTCAAAAGAAGACTTATAAATGGCCAGTAGGTATGTGACAAAATGCTGAACATCACTAGTCATCAGGGAAATGCAAATCAAAACCACAGTAAGATATTGCCTCACCTCAGTTAGAATGGCTATTATCAAAAAGACAAAAAATAACAAATTCTCGTGAGGACATGGAGAAAGGGGAATGCTCGTGCACTGTTGGTAGGAATGTAAATCAGTACAGCCATTATGGAAAACAGTACGGAGGTTCCTCAAAAAATTAAAAATATAACTACAATATGATCCAGCAATTCCATTTTGGGGTGAAGAGCCAAAAAAACTGAAATAAGTATGTTGAAGAGATATCTTTACTCCTGTGTTCGTTGTAGGATTATTCACAATAGCCAAGATATGGAATCAACCTAAGTGTCCATCAGTGAATGAGTGGATAGAGAAAATATGGTATATATGCACAATATAATACACTCTGTTATGAAAAAGAAAGAAATACTGTCATTTGCAGCACCATGGATGAACCTGGACGACATATGTTAAATGGAATAAGCCAGGCACACAAAGACAAACTGCGTGATCTCACTCATACTGGAATCCAAAAAAGTCGATCTTATAGAAGTGGAGAGTAGAATAGTCATTACCAAAGGCTGGGGATGGAAGAGGAGTGGGGAGGATGGGGAGAGGTTATTCACCGAGTACAAAGTCACAATTAGCAGGAATCTAAGTTCTGGCGTTGTGTTGCTTCGTAGGGTGACTTTAGCTAACAACAATGTATTGTATATTTCAAGATATCTAGAACAGAGGATCTTGAAAGTTATCACCACAAAGAAATGACATAGGTTTGAAGTGATGGACATGCCCTGATTTGATCATTATATAATGCATGTGTGTACTGAAACATCACATTGTACCCCATAAATGTATACAATTATTACGTGTCAACTATAAACAAAACTTAAATTTGTTACATTTCATTCATTTTCAGGAAAATGCAAATTAAAATCACATCCACCCAAATGGCTGAAATGGAAGAAAGATGTAAAATACCAAGAGTTGGTAAGGAGGTAAAGCTTGGAGAGTGTATGAAATTCTCACACACTGTGGTGGAAGTGAGAACTGGTTCAATACTTCAAGGAACAATTTGGCAAAAAAAATCTAGTAAAGCTGAGTACATGCAAATCACATGCCTCAATAAAGCTATGCCCACCACACGTTTGCCAAGAGATGTGTTCTAGAGTGTTCATTCCAGCATTATCTGTGATAGCAAGGAACTGGTAATTGCCTAAATACCTGTCAACAGTAAAATGGACACATAAATGTGATGTATTCACACAATAAAATTCTATACAGTGATGAGAATGAATGAACAACAGTAACATTAAAATATGGATTAGTTATACAAACATAATGTTGATTAAAAGAAACAAGCATGAACAAATTCAATTCTATTTATATAAAGTTCAAAAACAGGTGAAACTAATCTATCCTGTTAGAATAGTGGTTACAGCTTGGGGGTGCCTGGAAGGGGACTTCAGGAGGATTCAGGGTGTAGCTGATATTCTGTTTCTTGATCTGGGAGCTGTTTCATTCTTGTGTTCTGTTTGAAAACCCAGCGAACTGGATACTTATGATATGAACACCTTTTTGCATGTATTATACTACCTAAAATTGAGGGAAAAAATGATTTGAAAGACCTTTATGGGGACAATAGTAAAATTTGTTTCAGAAGGCATTAAAGGAGACTTAAACAAATAAAGATACATACAATATTCATGGGCAGGAGGACTTAGCACATCTTTATATTTATTTGCTTCAAATTATCTATAGATTTAATGTGATTTGAATAACAATTCCAATGGAACTTCTATTGAAATTGGCAAGCTGATTGTAAAATTTGCATGAAAGTATAGATGCAATATAATTCTAAAAAAGGTAAGATGGTAGTACATGTGCTCTGAGATATCATGACTTATCATGAACCTGTAGTAATTAAGAGTGAGTATTGGTACAAGATAGACCAAGGACTTAAATGTCAAAAAGAAAATATTAAATATTTTAGGAGAATGTAAAAATAGCTATTATTCTGATCTTGGGGAGGAATAGATTTATTAAGTAAAATTCAGAGTGCTAACCATAAAAGAAAAGATTGATATTAATAAAATTTGATAAAATCAATAAATTATCTATATCAAAATTAAGATATTCAGTTAAAAGTCATAAAAAGAAAACCCATGGAATGGGAATATAAAATATTTATTTATAAATCATATATCTGATAAGGGGTTAATATTTAGAATGTACAAAGAACTGCTATCACTCAACAAAGACACAAACAACTTGATTAAAAAATGGGCAAAGGACTTAAACAGACAGTTCTTCAAAGAATGTATACAATGGCCAATGAGCACAAGAAAAAATACTCAACATCACTAATGATTAGGGAAATGCAAATCAAAACCACAGTGAATTACTATTTCAAACCCATTAGAATGGCTACCATAAAAAAAAAGAGAAACTAAAAAACACTGGTGAGGATGTGGAGAAATTGGAAGGCTGTGCACTGCTGGTGGGTAGGCAAAATGGTGTAGTTGCTATGGAAAACAATATGGCAGTTCCTGAAAAAATAAAAAATAGCCTTGGTGTCAGTACAGACCTAAAAAAAAAAATTAAACATAGAATTACCATATGATCCAGCAATGTACTTCTGCATATTTACCCAAAAGAATTGAAAGCAGGGTCTTGAAGAGATATTTGTACACCCATGTTCATAGCAGTGTAATTCACAACAGCCAGAAGATGGAACCAAGCCAGGTGTCAGAGACAGATGAACAGATAAACAAAAGGTGGTGTTGGGCCAGGCGCCGTGGCTCACGCCTGTAATCCTAGCACTCTGGGAGGCTGAGGCGGGTGGATTGCTCAAAGTCAGGAGTTCGAGACCAGCCTGAAAAAAATTAATTGGCCAACTAAAAATATATAGAAAAAATTAGCCGGGCATGGTGGCGCATGCCTGTAGTCCCAGCTACCTGGGAGGCTGAGGCAGGAAGATTGCCTGAGTCCAGGAGTTTGAGGTTGCTGTGAGCTAAGCTGATGCCACAGCACTTACTCTAGCCCGGGCAGCAGAGTGACTCTGTCTCAAAATAAAATAAATAAATAAATAAATAAATAAACCAAAAAACCCCACAAAAGGTGGTGTGAATATACAATGAACTATTATTCAGTCTTAAAAAGGAGGGAAATTCTGACACATGGTACAACATGTAAACCTTGAGGACATTATGCTAAACAAAATAAGCCAGTCACAAACGGACAAATACTGTAGGATTCCGTGTATGTTATGTACCTATATTAGCCAAATTCATAGATAGAAAGTAAAATGGTGGTTGCCAGGGGCTGGAGGGAGGGGAGAATGGGGAGTTGTTTAATGAGTTCAGAGTTTCAGTCAGGAAAGATGTTAAAGTTCTGGAGATGATGTTGGTGACGGTTGCACAACAATGGGAACCTACTTAATACCACTGAACTGCATACTTAAAAATGCTTAAGATAGTAAATTTAATGTTACATATATTTTGCCACAATTTTAAAACGGCATTTTAAACAAAGTGAAAAGATAAGTTACAAACTGGAAAGATATATGAAGACATGTTCAATTTCATCAGTGACCACAGAATTGCAAACCGAGAGCACAGTGCAATGCCATCTCATGTCCCTCTGACGGGGCAACCGTGAGAAGCTGGACGAAGCCCAGTGTTGAGGGTCTCTTACACCTGCACGTTGACCTGTAAATTGGTGCAGACCTTTGGGAAAACGTCTCTCATTTTAGTATAAAGGTGAACAGTCACGTTTCTTATCACCTGATCGTCCAACATGAGACAAATTTCTGGACATTTGACTAGGACAGTTACTCAGAATGTTTATAGCAGAGTGACTCACAGCAGAAAAACATCGAGATAACCAAAATATCCATGGACAGAAGAATGGACAAGTCAGCTGTGACACTCAGGATTCCATTGTTGCCAGGTGCGCCCAACAACAGCAATGGAGATGAACGTTGGCAACATAACCTTGCAGGAAAAAGTACGTCCCCAAATTGCAAACAACACATCAACTGATAAAATTAACAACACTGAAGCGAAGCCATAGATTGGTAGAAATACGGCAAATGTGATGAAAGTAGAAGGCAAGGGCACATCACGCGAGATTTGGGCCAAGGGGACAGGGCGTGGCTGGGAAGTCCATGCAGGCAGTGGTTCTCTTCCACACAGGGGTGTGTCTATGGGTGTTTATTACATGACTAAAAACAAGAAAATACGTAAAATACTGAAGTGCATGGAACAATTAAACGTCAGTCATGAGGGAGGGTTATAATCAATGCTGTACTATGTAATCCTCCTACCAAAACTCAAATATCAAAAATGTAAAACAGTAATTCCTTGCAGATGGCCTTCGGTGACCAGCTTTTCTCCCCTCTTCTTGCCCAAAGTTCTCAGAATAACTGTAGACTGTGCCAGGAATGTGACATCATGAGGTCGGGAGAAATTTGTCTGGGATTTGCGAGCTCTGCTCCTGTTTCTCCCGGGGAACGTAGCATCTTGAGACGGGGAAGAACTGTCCCGGGACAGCCCAGACTTTGTTCCTGTGCCTCCCAGAGCAGGGTGCACTATAACCCTTTAACCCAGCACATCGTATTGCCCCTGGGATATAAAACACAGAATGGACTGTGTCTGGGGTCCCTCAGCTGTGGTGCAAGCAGGGCACACGCAGGTGAAACTGTGTGCTGGGCCGCATGTCATGAACCCTAGTCTTCTGATGTCCCTTGCGGCCTGTCCATGAGTAACGCACCTGCTTTGTGTGACTTGTGTGTGTGAGTGTTCTGTCTCCCTGCACTGGGGCAAGCGGGTAGCGCAAGATGCAGCAGGTGTGAGTGCTTGGACTCCTGCATCTGGGGGTTGGCGCAGTGATCTTTGTTTGCTGCCCTTCACAGAGTGGGAGTCCTCCCTTGGGATTGGTAATCGGTGAACCTGCTTCACACTTGACTTGTTTATATGGCTTAATAATGTCCTGTTGGATGTGTTTGCACATTCTGCTTGTCCATTCCTTCCTTGATGGACACTTGGGTCACTTCCACCATGTGGTTCTTGTGAATAGTGCTGTTTTTGTTTGAACGCCTGTTTTCCACTCCTTTGGGTATAGACCCAGGAGTGCGACTACTGGGTCATATGGGAGTTGCATGTTTGGTTTTATAAAAACCTGCCAAACCATTTCCCATAGGGGCTGCACTATTTTACACTCCTACCAGTAGTGTATGAAGGTTCCAATTTCTCCATGTTCTCGCCAACATTATTATTTTCTGTGATTTTGGCTATGGCCATCCGAGTGGGTGCTAAGTGCTGTCTCATGGTAGTTTGGTTTTCATTTTCCTAATGACTGGTGACACTGAGCATCTGACACCCTGGTGCAACGTGGATGAACCTGGAAAACATTACGCTAAGTGAAAAAAACAGACATGAAAGGCCACATGTTTATGATTCCACTCACATGAAATGTCCAGAATAGGCATCCACAAGGCAGAAAGATGTTGCTTAGGAGAAAACGGAGAGGTGGCCGCTTAGTGGGCACAAGGTCTCCAATTGGTGTGATGAAGAAGTTCTGGAACTAGATGATTGCAGTGGTCACAAAACATTTTGAATGTACTTAATGCCACTGAATTATATGCTTTAAAATGATAAAAATAGTCAATTTTGTGTTGTGTGTATTTTACCACAGCACAAAAATGCCAAAGGGGAAAAAAACCCCACAATTCTTATTGTATCAGGACCTTTATACTTTGACAAATTTGAAGGCAGAACAGTACGACAAAAGACTGTTGAAGAACTGAAGAAATATTGCTTCCCCCAGCTTTCTGAATTCAGTCAGGAGACAGTCTGACTTGATTTGTGTAAACAAAGATTAAAATGAAATCCTACACTGGGCAGCATATGTCAAAGTGAAACATCCAAATGAAAACTCACAGACCATCACCCAGTTCCCATATGTTAGCCAGAGCTCCAGGGAGCAAGGATCGGCAGGACTCCATTGCAGGAAAACTCCATCACCTGGACACAAATTGATGTTGTAAATCTTCCCCTAGTCCTCTTGTTGCCAGGGTGACTATGCACTGGGGAGGAGAAATAACCAAAATTTCCAGGATGATTGGTAATTCCTAGAGACTTAACACGACACCTTTCCTTCAGTCCCAGTAGAGGTGATTTCAGGTTAGGTGGCAAAGAAAGTTCTGGATTGGCTCCATTTTATGGTGGGCACTAGCAAGCCCACGAAGCCACACATAGCTGATATTCCAATTTCAGAATACATACTTAGAACAGACAAACGTTTCAGGCCTCTTCCACCTCGGTGGCATCTCTGGGGTCCAGGGACTGAGCGGATCTTCAGATTTCCCCTCCGAGGTCAAGCAAAATTAGCTGCATTTGGTGCCTCCTGTCACTAAGAAAGGACACAACACCAAGTGGCACTTTCTGAATTTTGGGGGCAAAATAAAGTCTTCTGCAGATGACTATTCTCTCCTACTGGGTCCAAGGGGAGACTCACGCTTACTGGTGGGGTTGTCAGGTCACCTGGCCCTGTGCCCTGGGGTTGGGGGTACACAGCCGCACCCGCCAGCCAGTGGGATGCTGTGCGCGGATCTGGTTCTGACCCTGCTGCACCCCTGAGTGTCCCACACCGACGGCTTCACAGGCTACTCCCTGTGACCAGCTCACCGAACAAGAAAACACTCGCAGCTCATTTCTGGATGGTTTCTCATGAAATGCTGGCATCACCCAAAAGTGCATGTTCTCCCCACTGAGGAGTGGCCCTAAGTGATGGGCAGGGAGTAGAAAGTCCACGCTATGAGCAGAACTTGCAGGCTTCACCTGGTGCTGATTTGCCTGAAAGGAGAGAGGGACAGAGCCAGGGGTCTGCACTGATTCACCAGCAGGGCTGAGAGCTGGCCTGGGTGAGGAGGGGCTGGGAGGGAATGTTGCTGACAGAAGGTTCCAGGCTGTAGCCAGTGGGCAGATGTCTCTAAATGAGCACAAAAATGTGAAGATATTTGTATCCCAACTACATGCTAAGTGCAGTCCGAGCAGAGAGCCCCCCAACCTGAATCACAAAATGCACAAGAGTTCCTGAGAGTGGGCGAATCAGCCTCTTTCCTCAGTCGGGGACAGGCTAGGTGGCCAAGGCAGCAGTATGGGGTGATGCCTGGCCCCGCAGCATGGGCTCCCACTCAGCAGTGCTGCTGCTGCCCTGTGCAGGTCTAGCTCTCCCTGGTGTCAGCAGAACCCAAGGGGGTCTCCGGGGCCAGACCAAGTCTGGACACCCAGAACAGGAACCTTGGACCCTCTGAACAGGTGAGTCTCCGTGGTGGGGAAAACGCCTTTCCTGTCACGGGTCCAGCCCCAGGTTGTTGGGATCCTGGACCAGCCACCAGCTGGGTGGCCTTTGGCTCCAGAGCTCCTTGATGGACATGAGGGCACCTCCTGGGTGTTCTCAGCAGGACTCAAGAGGGCACATTGACAGCACTATGAGAAACCCTTTTGCCTCTGTGGGATGCTCTGCCCCCGACCTTCTGGAATGCCCTTGGCCATGAGGAGGCTGTTTTCCGGCCCACATTTCCTGTTGACTGAGGGGGTTGTAAACCATCCAAGAGGCACCGATTCTGAGTCACCACCTCCTCACATGGTGGACTGTGGATTAACTTGTGTCAGCAAGAGAGGGCGACAGGACCCACAGGCACCTCCAGGCACCTCTTCAGGCAGCCGTGGGTGCTCATCAGCCCCTGTCTTGCACGTGAGGGGCTTGCGGTCCTGTGGAGAAGGAGAAGTGCAAGGCCGCACCCGTTAGCAACAGCACTTGCTTCTGAAAACTTGCTGTGACTCTGGGCAGGTGTGGCATAGTCCGAGCCCCGCTTGGTCCTGGCCTGCCTGGCACTGAGGTGCCAGGCAAGTCCCAAGCATGTTGCCACCCAGCCCAGGCTCTGAAAGCCCAGGAGGAGCGCACAGCGTCTGATCAGCACCTTGGACAGAGGACATCGCCTTGGGCGGAGACAAGCAAACTCAGGAGGCAAATCCAGGGCTCCAACCCCGCCGGCTTCTCCCCAGAGCTCAGAGCACAGCATTAGGCTTCTCAGAGTTGTCTTCTGACCTGGGGTGTTGGGAAGTTACCACCATACACTATTCTGTGTATTTCTCAGATTTTGTCTTTTTAACAGCTTTATTGAGGCATAGTTGACATACAATAAACTATAAAAGTTTACGATGTACAGCCTGCTAAGTTTTGGCACTTGCAGGGTGAACCGTCACCCTGATGAGATAATGAATCATCTGTCACCTCCAAAAGTTTCCTCACGCCCCTTCCCTGCCCCACAAGGTAATTCTTCTTTAGATATTTGGTAGTCCTCTCTAGTGAAATCATCTGAACCTTGAGATTTCTTTTTGGGGGTTTTAAAGTAAAAAATTCAATTTCATTGATAGTTTTAGTTCTATTCAAATGATCTATTTCATATTGGGTGAATTGTAACAGTTTGGTTTTTTGAGCAATTGGTCCATTTCATGTAAGTTACCAAATTTACATGCATAGATGTAATAATATTTTCTTAATTTCCCTTTGATGTTTTAGGATCTGTAGTGATATAATATGCTTTATTCCTGTTATTGGTAATTTGTATCTTTTCTGTTTTTGTTTTTTCTTTTTGTCAGTCTTGCTAGAAGTTTGTCAATTGTCAAAGAACCAGCTCTTAGTTTAATTGGTTTTATTTGTTCTTTTTCTCTTTTCTTTTTTTTTTTTTTTTTTTGTTTTGTGTTGTTTTGAGACGCAGTCTCTCTCTGTCACCCAGGCTAAAGTGCAATGGCACAATCATAGCTCACTGCAGCCTTGAATTCCTGGGCTCAAGCGATTCTCCTGCCTCAGCCTCCCAAGTAGCTAGGACTACTGGTGTGTGCCACCATGTCTGGCTAATTTTTAAATCTTTTGTAGAGATGGGGTCTTGCTATGTTGCCCAGGCTTGTTTTTTCAATTTCACTGAGTTTTGTTTCTTGTTATTTTCTTTTTTCTATCTTCTTTGGGTGTATTTTGCTTTTCAACCTTGCTGCTTTCAAGATTTTTCTTTGACTTTAGTTTTCAGAAATTTTGACTATGATGTGTCTTGGTCTAAATTGCTTGGGGTTTTCCCTAATGATGATTCACTCAGCTTTTGTCAAATTTGGAAAGTTTTCAGCCATTATTTCTTTGAGTGCTTTTCAGCACTGCTGTCCTCTTATTTCAAAGACATGAATGCCAGAACTTTTGGCACAGTCCTACAGGTCTCTGAGGCTCTGTTCATTTTATTTTTTTTCAGTTTGTTTCCTTTCTCCCATTCAGATTTGGTAATTTCTATTGTTCTGTCTTCTTGTTCACTGATTCTTTCTTCCATCTCCCCATTTTTCTGTTGAGACTATCCATTGAAGGTTTTTATTTCATTTACTGTATTTTTAAGTTTTAAAAATTCCATTTATGGCCAGGTGTGGTGGCTCACACCTTCCCTTTGGGAAGCTGAGGTGGGAGGATTGCTTGAGGCCAGGAGTTCAAGACCAGCCTAAGCAACACAGTGAGAACCTGTCTCTATAAAATATTTAAAATAATAAAATAAATAAACAACTTTTAGCAGTGGAGTAAAAATAAATTATCCAGGTGTGCTAGTGTGCACCTATTTCCAGCTACTCAGGAGGCTGAGGCAGGAGGATCACTTGAGCCCAGGGGTGTGAGGTTGCTGTGAGCTATGATGATGCCACTGCACTGCAGCCTGGGCAACAGAGCAAGACTTTGTCTCAAAAAAAAAAAAATTCCACTTAGTTTATACATATTTCTGTTTTTTATTTATTTCAAGTATGCTTCTAATTTCTTGCATTTTTATGATAGCTGCTTTAAAGTATTTGAAAAATAATGTAATCCTTTCTGTTATCTTTGTGTTGGCATCTATGAGTTGTATTTTTAAATTCAATTTGAAAATTTCCTGATTCTTGATGAGTCATTTTCAATTGAAATCAGAACATTTTGAGTATTATGTTATGAAACTCAAGATCTTATTTAAACATTTTGCTCCTCACTCACCCGTGGACACTTGAGGGAAGGGCTCCTGTCACTGCCGTGCGGGTCAAGGAAGGGGAGCCTTCCTACTCCTTTGCTACCTGGGGCCCGAGGGCTCTAGCCAGTTTCTCTTCTCTCCCTCTTTCAGAGTCTTTTTAATATTTGTTTTATATACAGTGCTCAAGGTTTTTAGTTGTATTTAGCAAAAAAAAAAATAGGGAAAAGTATATTTATTCCATCGTGATGGAGGTGGAAGTCTCCAAATTTGGGGCTATTTGAATAACAAAAAAAGTATGGATTATAACCCATAGATTAAATAATCCATGAGTTCATCCTGATCCAAATAAACTAATGAATAAATGAACAAATGGGGGAGAAGTGAAAGTTCTTCCTTGTGGTAGAATTTCAAACAAATGCCTTCGGATGATGGAAATACGTAATCACTATTTGGCAAAAATATATAATAATGATTGTGTCAGGCAAGAATCATTAATGGATGCTAAATATGTGGGCAAAAGAATGATGACAATAGGACATTTACCTGCTTTCAAAGTGTCTCTCACAAGATACTTTTATTTATTTATTTATTTATTTATTTATTTATTTATTTATTTTTTTGAGACAGAGTCTCACTCTGTTGCCCCAGCTAGAGTGCTGTGGCGTCAGCCTAGCTCACAGCGACCTCAAACTCCTGGGCTCAAGCGATCCTTCTGCCTCAGCTTCCTGAGTAGCTGGGACTACAGTTATGTGCCACCATGCCAGGCTAATTTTTTTTTTCTATTTTTAGTAGAGATGGGATCTCGCTCTTGCTCAGACTGATCTTGAACTCCTGAGCTCAAACGATCAGCCCGCCTCAGGCTCCCAGAGTGCTAGGATTACAGGTGTGAGCCACCGCGCATGGCCACAAGATACTTTTAAAATACAATGGGAAAAATGGAAACTTCACAGTGGCAAAACTGGGCAGGTTCCACACCTTAACTAAGTGATTGAAGGTAACATCACAGTGATGGGACAAGTTGGCATTGTGTGCCTCCCGAGAAGATGCAAGATGCTCCTGTGGTATGTCTGCCAAAATGCATAAGCTGAATTTAAGCAAGAGCAAACAACAAACTCAAATGGCCAGACCTTCTACAAAACAGTTGGCCATTACTCTTCAAAAGTATCAAGATCATGAAAGAAATAAGGGCTGAGGACTGTTCCAACTCAAAGCAGACTGAACGGGCTGGACAACCCCGGGGAAGCCTGAGGTCTAGGACTGGATGCTGGACGGCAAAGGCTGTTAGGGAACAATTGACAAATTTGAACAAGGTCTCTAGGTTGGATAATTCTGTGGTGGCAGTGTTAATTCTGTGATTTTGATAATTGGACTATAGTTATGGAAAACGTTAAGATTTAGAAAATCTGGCCGGGTGCGGTGGCACACTCCTGTAATCCTAGCACTCTGGGAGGCCGAGGCCGAAGGATCGCTCAAGGTCAGGAGTTCAAAGCCAGCCCGAGCAAGAGAAAGACCCCGTCTCTACTGAAAAATAGAAAGAAATTTATTGGCCAACTAAAAATACATAGAAAAAATTGGCCGGGCATGGTGGTGCATGCCTGTAGTCCCAGCTACTCAGGAGGCTGAGGCAGGAGGATCGCCTGAGCCCAGGAGTTTGAGGTTGCTGTGAGATAGGCCGATGCCACGGCACTCTAGCCCGGGCAACAGAGTGAGACTCTGTCTTAAAAAGAAAAAAAAAAAAAAAGATTTAGGAAATCTATGTAAAGGGTACAGAATAATTCTTGTACTTTTTGGCAACTTTTTATAAATCTGAAATTATTCAAAATGAAAAGTTAAAAATGAAGCCCTCAACAGGATAGTAGCCCTGATCCTTCTTCCATAGAAGTAGAGAGGACACACGGTTCTCTCAACTGCCAGCCAAACTGCATCCCAAACATTCTGAGAAGTGATATTTTCCTTATAAAAAACCTGCTCTGGTTTTTAAAAAAATTTAAGATGCTCTTTTTAAAGAATGTGTTAATTTGAAATGTGTTTTTGAATTTTTACATGTGAAAAGATTGCATTCATCTTTTTTGCTATTAATTGCTGACTTAATTGTACCAGAGAATATGGCACTGCCATATGAGATTAAGAAAACCTTTGAGAAATGATAAAATCTGGACACTTTGAACAAAGTCAAAGTCCTGGAAGGTCTTGTTCAAGTTTCAGTTGAACACCTGAGTGCCAGGGGCGGGGGATGTTAATTACTTTTGCAGAGTGAGAGCCTGAGGGAGTCCACTGGACCAGTTTGTTTCACTGAACATGAACTTAGTACAACAAACTGTCTTCTTCAACATTAAGTATTACACACTGGGCAGCCCCAAAGTCTAGAGTATGGTAAATTTCTTGGGACATGGGGAGTGTCTGATGCTCCAACCCTTTGCCCCCCATCTAGTTGTGCTCACACCCCTGGAGTACAGTTGATCGTTGCCTTTTTGTGAGCAGCCTTTTCAGCAAGATGTGGGATACAGTCAGGGAAGGTGGAACTAGAACAGGGCTTCTTCCGAGACAGTGTTTTGCACACAGAGCTGAGGCACCAACTACATCATGCAGTCAGGGACCAAAGGAATCACAGACATGAGAATTAGAGACTCCGAAGTCCCTGAGCTCCTGAAAGGGTGGGGGGTGGGCAAGGGCTGAGAAAACTTGGAGAGAACAGTTTGTTTTATCACGTTCATGTTCAGTGAAACAAACTGGTCCAGTGGACTCCCTCAGGCTCTCGCTCTGCAAAAGTAATTAACACCCCCCGCCCCTGGCACTCAGGTGTTCAACTTAAACTTGAGCAAGACCTTCCAGGACTTTGACTTGGTTCAAGGTGTCCAGATTTTATCATTTCCCAAAGGTCTTCTTTATCTCATATGGCAGGGCCATATTCTCTGGTACAATTCAGTCAGCAATTAATAGCAAAAGAGATAAATACAACCTTTTTACATGTAAAAATAAAAAAAAAACACATTTCAAATTAACACATTCTTTGAAAAGAGCATCATAAATACATTTTTTAAAGACCTAGGACAGATTTTTATGAGGAAAACACCATGTTTCAGAATGTTTGGGATGCAGTTTGGCTGGCAGCTGAGAGAACCCTGCATCCTCTGTACTTCTAAGAAGAGTGAGGGCTACTACCCTGTTGAGGGCTTCATTTTTAACTTTTCTTTTTGAATAATTTCAGATTTGTAAAAAATTGCCAAAAAAGTACAAGAATTATTCTGTACGTTTTACACAGATTTTCTAAATCTTAACGTTTTCCATAACTATAGTCCAATGATCAAAATCACAGAATTAACACTGGCACCACCACGGAATTATCCAACCTACAGACCTTGTTCAAATTTGCCGATTGTCCCCTAACAGCCTTCCCTGTCCAGCTTCCAGTCCTAGACCTCAGGTTTCCCCGGGTTGCCCAGCCCGTTCAGTCTGCTTTGATCTGGAAAAGTCCTCAGTCCTGATCTCTTTCATGACTTTGACACTTTTGAAGAGTAATGGCCAACAGTTTTGTAGAGGGTCTGGCCAACATATTTGTTGTTTAAATATGTTGTTCCATATTTTCATACTCGTACCTCTTTCCCACTGCCATGATATTCTGTATTTGCTCCCCCGTTGCATTCTTTTAATCTCTTTTCTCCCACAATGGGAACCTTGGCTTGTGACAAAACCAATATATTTCAGCAGTTTGAGTATACTAAGTTTGGGTGTGCATTTCTTAATTTACCCCAGTTTGGGTTCATGGGGCTTCTTGAATCTATGGGCTTTAGGTTTATGTCTTTTTCCAAAATTGGAAAATTATCAGCTATTATTTCTTCAAATACGGTGTCCATACTCTGCTCTTTGTCCTCTCCCCTGGGACAGCAATCACACGAAGGTTGGACTTTGTGATATTCTTCCTGAGGCTCTGCTCATTTTTAAATCAATGTGTTCCTTTGTGTTGTCCAAATTGGATAATTGATCTAGCCTCAAGTGCTTGACTCTTTCCTTTCTCGTCTCCGTTCTGCTGACTTTGGTGATTATGTTTCTCAGTTCTACAGACCCATGTGATTACTCTGCATATGTTCTACTTTCTTGACGAGCCTTCCTGCCTTTCCATTTGTCCCAAG
Source organism: Lepilemur ruficaudatus (assembly GCA_963574885.1). Taxonomy (NCBI): domain Eukaryota; kingdom Metazoa; phylum Chordata; class Mammalia; order Primates; family Lepilemuridae; genus Lepilemur; species Lepilemur ruficaudatus. The sequence continues at coordinate 100,875 of CAUYRT010107213.1, forward strand.
AGTGTTTACTCTTACCTTTTGGAGAATTGTTGTGATGACTTTAAAGACTATGTTGTCTGATAATTTCAACCTTTGTGTCATCTCAGTGTGGGTGTCTATTGACTGCCATGTTCCTGCTAGTTGCGATCTTGATATTTTGTATGAAAAGCAACTTTGGGCTGTGTGCTGGACATTCTGGATGCTGGGTTGTGGTGTTAAGACTGCGTCTGATTTAAATCTCCGGAGAATGCTATCATGTCGCTTTAGCAGGCAGCCGCCCTGGCTGGGAGTATGCTGCAGGGGCAGGTGCCTGCTGTGGCCTGTGGCCTCCCTGGCAGTTCAGCTGTTGAAGGCTTTGCAGTATTGGGTGCCAAGGGGCCAATCCAAAGGCTCGGTGGAGGTGGACCCCGCCATGCAGTTCCCATAGTCTATGCTGTTCAGGGTCAAGTCCCTGTGCGCTAAGCTCCGGAGTGAGCCTGGGATTGCATTGCCCACATGCTGGGGCTGGTTGCCTAAGTCCTTCACTCCCTGCATGTCTCTGGCGTGTGTAGCCGCCTGGGATTCCTCTTTTGGGGCATCTGGTCAGAAAGCTGTGGCTCGTTATCCATGGTGCTCACACGTCCCCTTGGACCTCCCTGATCATGAGGTGGGAAGATATAGAGAGATTACAGTTCCTCTGATTGGAGCAGCAAGTGTCTTCCCTCAGAATGTTAGCGACCTACTGCGGTGGCTGCCGTCCCACTCACGAGTGAGCCCGGGAGAGTCTTCCCAAGACCCTCTGTCCATATCCTGGCATCCATGTCCAGGTTGTGGGCCATTATGGGTCCAGGCCAGGGGGGATACCAGAGGAAACAAAAAGAGGAAACTTACCACTGGTTTGGTGGCACTCCAGTTTTTTGTCCTATTCCCTGATCTTCCTGCTACTATTAAATATTTCCTGTTTGGAGTCCCAGATGGCTTCTCTATGTATTTCTCTCATTCAGATTTTACAGCTGCGTTTAGCAGGAGAGACGGGGCGGAGCCCACGCCATGTCACCCTGAGTGAGCTGGCCCTGGCCGTGCCGCTATGCACGGCCGCTCCTCGCGCTCTGCCGCACGGCTGCCTGTCTTCCTGCGTGCTGCTATGATTTGCATTTCTTTCACAAGTGAAGCTAAAGTTTTTTTATGTTTAAGTAGTGTTCTGTATCACTTTTGCTAATTGTTTTTGTATTTGCTCATATTTTCTATGAAGCTTTTGTCCTTTGCTCACCTCCCTGCCATTTTGAAAGAGTTCTTTACAGCCCCTGGTGTGTGCGTGTGGGCCCCATGGAAAACATTTACATTTTTATATAGTCAAATTAATCAGTCTTTTCTTTTTTTGCATTGGATTTTGAATTACTTAAGAAGCCTTTCTCCACACCCAGGCTATAAAGATATTCACATATCATTTCTTTTGATATTTGTAAAGTGTTGATTGTTTAAGATTTAGATTATTCTTATGTATGATACATGGATTTATGAATAGAGATCCAACTTTGACTTTTTCCAGGTAGCTATTCATTTGTTCATGCACTGATTATTTTTAAAAGTTCATCTTTGATCCGGAGATTTGAGATTCTTCCTTTGTTTGTTCGTTTTTTTTCTTGAGTCAGAGTCTCATTCTGCTGCCTGGGCTAGAGTGAGTGCCGTGGCATTAGCCTAGCTCACAGCAGCAACCTCAAACTCCTGGGCTCAGGCAATCCTTCTGCCTCAGCCTCCCAAGTACCTGGGACTACAGGCATGTGCCACCACGCCTGGCTAATTTTTTCTATATATATTTTTAGTTGGCCAATTAATTTCTTTCTATTTATAGTAGAGACGAGTTCTCTCGCTCTTGGTCAGGCTGGTTTCGAACTCCTGACCTTGAGGGATCTGCCCGCCTCTGCCTCCCAGAGTGCTAGGATTACAGGCGTGAGCCACTGCGCCCGGCTGAGATTCTTCCTTTGTTGTGCACTAAGTTTCCATATGTTCTTGAGTATATTTCTGATCTATTCTACTTCACTTGATTGTCTATGCCTAAATTTTTGAGGTTTTTTTTTTGTATATTTTAATCTCTTCCCCCTAGTAACCCAACTTTTTTCACAGTTTTCCTAACTGACCTTGAATGTCTATGTTTACATGTAGTTCAACTTGTCTTCTTCAAGAAAAAGAATTGTCATTATTTTTATGCAATCACATTCAAAGAAAATATGTCATGAGTTAGGAAGGGCTGCCATTTTGAAGACATTTGGTGCGGTCGTGCCTGGGAACAAGGAGCACCTTTGCAGTTGCTCGAGGCTGCGTCCTCCCCGAGGCTTTGCACACTTTTGTCAGATTTATTTTTAAGTATTAGCTCTTTTTCCCCAATTGTAAATGAGGTTTTCTCTTTCATTCTATCTTCTAGTTGGTTATTGCTTATATATAAAAAGGCTACTGATTTTCATTTTAATTTCATATTCTTCTACTTCATTGAATTGTTATTGATTTTTCTAGTCTTAGCATTGATCCATTAGGGTTTTTGAGATACTATTAATTCAGCTGCAAATAGATTGCACTTTTCTCAATTCTCAGGCCTCTAACTGTTTTTTCTTTACTTTGACTTGCTTGTGTCTCCACTACAATGCTATGAAACGACCTTCTTTTATTTAGTACACTGGTGGGACTGCACCCAGGGCTCTCCCGTACTTTGAGTTTCTGGCTTTAGGGCCTAAATGTCAAAAACTATAAAACTCCTAGAAGAAAACGTAGGAGAAAATCTACGCAAACTTCAGGTTTGGTGGTGAGTTTTTAGATACAATACTAAAAACATAATCCGTGAAATAAAAAAATTGATAAATTGAATCTTATTAAAATTAAAAACTTCTGCTCTGTAAATGATACTGTTAAGGGAATGAAAAGACAAGCTACAGACTGGGAGAAATATCTCAAAAACACACATTTGACAAAGGACTGTTATCCAAAATATACAAAGAACTACTAAAACTCAATAATAAGAAAACGAACCACCAGTTAAAAAATGGCCAAAGGATCTGATGAGACCTCTCACCAAAGAAGGTAACAGCTAGCAAAAAGCACATGGAACAAGGCTCTACATTGCTAACGAAGTGCAAATTAAAACAACAGTGAGACACCATTACCAGGCTTTTTAAATGGCTAAAATCCGACACACGGACAGTATCAGTTCCTGGTGAGGAGGCAGGGCAACGGGAACTCTCAGTTCTGGTAGGAATGCAAAACGGCACAGCCACTTTGGAGGACAGTTTAGAAGTTTCTCATGCAGCTGAACACAGGCTTGCCATCTGATCCAGCAATTGTGCGCCTTGGTATTTAGCCAAAGGGATGGAAAACTTATGTCCACACAAAAACCCTCACACAGTATAGCAGCTTTATTCACCATTGCCAAATCTTGGAAGCAACCAAGATGTCCTTCGGTAGGTGAATGGATAAACAAACAGTGTCCATCCAGACACTGGAATATTATTCAGGGATAAAAGGAAATGAACTATCAAGCTATGAAAAGACATGGAGAAAACTTACATGCACATCACTAAATGAAAGAAGCTGATCTGAAAAGACGTCAAGCCGTATGATTCCAACTAGATGACACTCTGGAAAAGGCAAAACTGTGTAGGAGCAAAAGGATCAGTGGTTGCCTGGGACTCGGGGGAAGAGGGTTGGGTGGGGGCACAGGGCATTTGTACGAAGCAGTGAAACTATTCTACACAATGTGGTGACAGGGGCACAGGACACTAAAGATTTGCTACGACTCACAGAACTTTACAGCACAAAGAGTGAATTTTATGCAATTACAGGGTAAATAAGGTGACCTTTATTTGCCATTATTCTTATGATATAGAACAATAGGGGTTCTGGCAGCCAAGTAAATGACTTTTTTTTCTTAGTTGCCCTACTCTCCCGGCTGGCCCACATCTGGGTAAGGGGCCTGCGAGTTCGTGGTCTTCCTGCCCTGCCCTGTCCTGCCCTGTCCTGCTGGAGGCTCAGACCCAGGTTTGACCACTGTCCCTCGGTGGCCGTGTGTTGCTTGGGTCCCCCAGGTACAGGGGAAAGGCCCCAGGGCCCAGGAAAGAGTGTGACAGAGATCTAGAATTTCACAAAGAGTCCTTGTGGAGGGCAGGTGCCGCCTTCTTCACTCGTCCTTGACGGCCCTTTCTGTGGCCACTTCTCAGTCTCAAGTCCTCAGCCCTCATTAAGCATTTATTTATTTATTTAAGAAGGCCTTCATCATTAATTTCCGGAGTATTCAGTCAGCATTCATCGTCATCTTTCCTTCATTCATTCTTTTTTAAAAAATCCATTTATTCAGCAAAGTTTCTGATTTCAGTTGCCCTAGATGGCCTGAAATCCTGGGTCCCTTATGCAGAGGAGGGAATAGGGCTCCCAGCTCCCAAAGGCGCAAAGAGCGGCAGGTGCAGTGGGAGACTGGCTGTGAGGCTCCTGACACACATATTTCCTGGGAAAATGCAGCCCCAAGGGAAGACTCCCCCAGGCTTGCCCTCTCCACAGCCCGATCACTCCCCCAGCACCTGTGCAGAAAACAGGACCCTTTAGGCTGGGGGCCTAAGAATCTCCCCTGAGCACTGTCCTTGTTGGCTGCCCAGGGCTTGGGGATTCAGAGGCGTGTCCCAGTGCACAAGAGCCCATCCTGAGGAGATGTCCTGCCCCACCAGTATGGGGAGCAGCGGGGTTGACATTCAGCCTCAAAGTTCACAGACACAAGGGGAAGGGAGCAAGGGCCTGTCCTGCCTGGGGCTCTGGGGTCTTGTCTGGAGAGACCCTGAAAGCACTGCAGCCTGGCGCCGAATCCACCTTGGTCCTAGGGGTGGAGCAGGGCACATGTGCATGGGGGGCAGGTATATGACCCAGAGCAGAGTGCGGGGAGGCAGGTGTGCAGACAGGAAGGGCAGGAGTGAGGGCCTGGGAGAGGGAGCGGGCTGGGGACCCAGTACTGTCCTGAATCCTGGGGACTCTGCTGCCTGGGATACTGCCCCCTACCTTATCCCTGTGCAGAGGGACCCCCTAGTACTTCCCAGGATGTCACTGATGCCCCGTGGTGCCCAGTTCAACCCACCGCACCCTGGGCCTCCCCTGTGCCCTCACTTGGTGGCCCTCCCGTGTCCACCCTCCCCAGGCCAGGCTCCAACCCTCAGGCCTCCTCCTGTGCCCCACTGCAGCCACCCAGACAGGCACCCCAACCCTATCACACACTGCCCTCCTGCCTCCGCACAGTGCCTTTCTGGGGTCCCAGTCCTGAGCCTGTGCCGTGCTGCTTACCCAGTGCTGGGCCCCAGGCTGCAGGGACAGCCTGGTCCTCGGTGTGGCTGTAGCCCAGCTGGAAGCTTTTGTCCAGATCTGGCTGCTCCAGTGGCTGGCACCCATCCACAGAGGCTGTGCTGAGAGCCGGGCAGGGCGAGTGGACGCGAGCAGCAGGAAGGAGCGAGTACCACAGGGCATGAGAGCTTATTGTTTATTGTCTCTAAGAGGAGTAAAGGTCATGGTCCCAATGCATGGGTGGGGGGCGCACACAGTTACCCTGCCTGGGCCCCCTAGGGCTGAGGTGATGAGAGATGGGAAGGCAGGGCCAGAGTCAGGATGGGAGCCACAGCTCTGGCTTTGCCCTGGCTCTGCTGCCTCTCATAGGGTCCTGGACAGTCTATTCTGGGCAGGAGCCGTCACCCTTGACCAGGACTCCCATTCTTCTTTGAGAGGAGCAGGGGCTTCCTGAGCAAAGGGGCCCCAACAAGGATTGGAGGAGGTGACAACACCCTCCCTACCACCCCAGTGTCCTGGAAGGGATGGAGGCAGCAGACAGGAAGGGTCAGCAGGGCCAAGGGGTGCCGAGGGAGGGTGTTCATAATAGGGTCCAGAGAAGGCTGAGGCCCACTTGGAGAAGAAGCATCCCTGGCTGGGCCCAGAGCCCCTCCTGTGTCGCCTGTGTTCTGTTGCAGAGGTTCCTGGAGCAGCAGCGCCTGGTGATTAAGCTGTCTATCCCGGGTCCCAGTGACCATTTAAACCTACTATTGGTGTTGGGACATTTGGGAGCACAGCGCTTGCTGAGCTGAACTCTCACGTCGTGTTCTGCAGAAGAGAAGAGATGGCAGGTGGTCCCAGAACCCCCAGGAAGAGGAGATCCTTGGTCACAGGTGAGAAGCACGAAGGTCCTTTCTGTGTAGGCAGCGAGGACCAGAACTAGACGGTGGGATCTGGCCCTGCAGTGGGGCACAGCATAGACAAACTCCAGGATGGCTGGCCCTGGGGGCTCTCCCCTGAAGCCAGACATGGCCTGGAGCACCCCTGTCAGCCCGTGGAGAGCGGAGAGAGTCTCGGGAGACAGGGTGGAAAAACAAAGTGAAAAGGGTCTGGCAAGCGCAGGGAACCTGCTGGGCACCCAGCCCTGGGCTCTGACTGCTCTGGACTGACGGTTTAAAGACATGCCAGAGGCTGAGCGTCGCGCTGCCCATAGTACCAGCTACTCAGAAGGCTGAGGTGGAGGATCTCTTGAGCCCAGGGGTTCAAATCTAGCCTGGGCAACTCCAGGGTTGCCTGGAGGGAAGGGAAGCCACTGAAGGGAAGCAAAACACTCAAAACCCAAACTGTAGAGAAAAGACCATCTTGGGTGGAATCACCTTTATTTATTGTGTTATGTTATGCTTGTTGTGTTGTGCTATATTTCATTATGTTAAATTATATTGTTATATTATATTGCAGTATATTATTTTAAGTTGCAATATATTATATTGTGTTGAATTACATATATCACATTGTACTATGCTGTATGTCATTGCAGTATATTATATTGTATATTATATTGCAATATATTATGTTGTATTACATTATATTGTATTATGTTTTATTATTTTACGTACATTGTAATGCATTAGATTACATTGTGTTGTACTACAGTATGACAGTATATCAGGGGCTGTGAAGAACACTGCTCAGGCACACAATTTAGGAATTTAGGATGGCCTGATGAAAGCCTCTAGCAGAGAGCATGGAAGTCCCAAGTCTGAGCCACTGTGAAGCCTGCCCCCCATCTCACCCCCTACACTGCTCATCGTGCAGATCTTGAAGTTGGGGAGCTTTCCTGGCCCAAGAAAAAGAGTCCTCAGTGCCTCTTGCTCCTGGCATGGAGGAGCCACAGTTACAGCATCTTCCAGGCCAAGAGAAACGGGAAACATAAAACTTGGGTGGAACCAAAGATAAAGAGAACAAAGTTAAAAGAAAAACAAAATTGAGGGGAAACAGAGCAAACAGTATTCAGCCAGGGTCAAGGCCCGCCCCACAGGCAAATAAATTCCTTCATCTCAAAGAGAAAAAGAGAAGACCCGCCCCCCAGGGCGCGGCTGTCACAGCAGGGACACTGGGGCCTCAGACTCAGTCTGGCTGCCCAGTGAGAAAATCCCACCGTGAAATGTCACTTTCAGCTGCCAGAATGGTGAAGGTGGAAATGAACAGCGACGCGCCGCCCCCCTCCATGGCAGTGGTGGGAGCCGCTGGGTGCTGTGGGGCGCTCTGGCAAAGGCCACTGGACAGCAGCCCACTCCGCTGATGGCGCGTCATGGGATGTGCTTGCGTATCTCAGGGGCGGGAGTGCCCGTGCAGCGGGGGTGCCACTACTATTTCTCTACAGGAGGCCCAATTGTGCAATATGTATTTTCTTGCAGCATTCCTGGAAAATCAGGAAATGGGAGACTTCCTAAATTTCATTCTGGGAGATCCATTAAAAGAATTGTGCTGCTGCTGAGCCCTTAGGACTGGCACCCACAGAGACCAGGCAGCCCTGCTGGCCTTGGCAGGTCCCCAGGGAACTAGAACTAGCAATCCATGACCATGTTTCCTCAGAGCAGAGCGTTCTCTCTCTGGACACTTTTATACTTTTGTAAACGAGTGTTTCCAGTGGTTTAAAATGCGACCTTTTTAGTGCGGCTAGGGACCGTATTAGTGTTTTACTTTGTAATCTTCTCCATGATTTGTTTCTTTAAAATTTATTTTTATTTTTTCAGATGGGGTGTATCGCCCTGTCGCCCAGGCTAGAGTGCAGTGGCATGATCACAGCTCACTGCAGCCTTCAACTCCCGGGCTGAAGCGATCCTCCTGCCTCAGCCTCCTGAGTCCCGAGGACTGCAGGGGCCGCCAGCTAAGGCTCTTTTAAAAATAAAGTCCGATCACTTTCTGAGCACTACGGTCGGGCCAGTGAGCGCGTGGCCTTGGTCAGTGGGGACAGGAGTCCCGGTGCAGCGCCCAGGACCGCAAGGACACCCCGCCCCCACGCACACCCCGCAAAGACGGCCTTCCAGCGGCCTTTGCAAATTCAGTAACCTCAGAGCTTTCGTACTGCTGACGGTTCCTAGGGAAAGTGACACTTCAAATGGAGGAGAAAAAGAGAATCCAAAATTCAGACTCCGTGGATGCTCGAAGTCCAGCGGGAGGGAGGACAGTAGGAGGTGCGGTCAACCAGTGAGTCTCACGTGTCCCCCCTGCCCCCCCCCGCCCCAAGCCCTGCAAACAGCCGGGGTCACAGCGCTGAAATCCAGTCCCTTCCGGGGCCCACACTGGCCGGCAGAGACTCACTCATGAAGATGACCACCTGGTTAGAGACGCAGACCTTGTCCGTGGGGAGGCACGGCTCGGGCAGGCAGTTGGCCATGTTGGTCACTTTGAAGCAGTGGTAGCAGCTCAGGTTCGGAGCTGTGGGTGGCAACCGGGCGGTGGAGCAGGGACCGCAGCCGCGAGCACCGGACCCCAGGCAGGGGCCTCCGCAAGAGCATGCGGGCTGCGGTCCCCAGCGCGCCCCTTACCTGGCATGGTCTGGCCGCCATCAAACTCCGTAGACCCCAGAAGAGCCCACAGGAGTACACCAAAGCACCGCATGACGCCGAAGGGCTCGACCCAAGTGGAGCGGTACGGGGCAGAGGAGGAGGCCTCGCCCCACGCCCAGCTCCTCCCCCGCCGCCACCCCACCCCGGCTCGGCCCTGCGCCCCAGGGAAACACCTGGCCTGCCCCGTCCTCGAGTGCAGCCTTTTGACTGAATCCAAGTTTTACAGAACACATCCTTTTATTAAAAGGAGTGCCGCAGAGAAAGACGAAGCTTGTCTTGCCTGCTTTGGTGCTTAAAAAGGAACCTTGAACTTAGAAGGCCGCAGGTTCCCCGCCCCCAGCCCGGTTTTCCCAGTCCCTTGCCCTGTCATTTCCGCAGCCCCAGCCCGCATCCCGCACCTTCCCTCTCTCCTTTGCGGAGGAGTCAGCCTGGGACTGGCGGACCAGCTCTCCGGGGGCCAGGGGGCTTCCAGGGCCCCACCCCACCGCAGGCCTCAGCCTTTGCCCCTAGCCTCCCCCACCCAACCCCACCTGGGGAAGGCACCACCCTGTCTTCGGCCCTTTCAGTAGCTCCTGGACTTCCGAGTCCCCCTCAGCCTTCCTGAGCCCCTGAGTCAGGAAGCGAAGGCAGGCGGTGTATGGGGGGGCCCGCAGGACCCGTCCTGCAGGGAATAGATGCCACAGAGCTGACACGAGGCCTAGGCCCAGGCTGGGTAGCAGGTGTCCCCTCCCAGGGCCTCCGGCGGTGCTCAGCTGGGGGGGGGGGGCAAATTGCAACCTGGCTCAGCTCAACCGAGAGCTGGGCCCTCAACCTCCACCCATGCTGCCTCCCAGTGGGGCCCAGAGCTGCTGTCCCAGGAACCCCTGGGGCCGGGAAGTCCAGCTGGTGAGTGTGTCCTAGGAAATGAAAGGGTGAGATAGAGCAGAGTAACAAATGTCGGAGTACCTTGTACACAATTAGGATACGTATTTTTTAATGAAAAATTTAATTTAAGCATAAATGTATGTTTTAAGATATATGTATATACATATTTTTGCTTGTGTATACATGTCTATGTGTATATGTTTTAAATATACAAATATTTTATGTGTTATAAATATGTTTTATATTTTATCTCATTTTATTTTATATGTTTTATGTTATAAGTATGTTATGTTTATATATTATATATAAATCTGTTAATGTTATAAATCTGTTGTATAAAGTCATATGTTGAAATGTTTTGTGTGCATATATTTATTAAACTGTTTTGACTGTAGATCTCAGTCAGCAAAACTTGAAAGCTACATGTTTAGTAGAGGGGATGACCTTCATGTCCCCTCATTGCTGTATTCACTGTCAGAGAGCCAGGGGTGAGGACCCCATTTTATAAGTGTGAGCTCCAACCCCAACAAACCCCTTCCTGTGCTCTGTGATGGGATGCTGGGCAGAATTTTTTTTTTAAGACAGAGTCTCACTTTGTTGGCCAGGCTAGAGTGAGTGCTGTGGTGTCAGCCTAGCTCACAGCAACCTCAAACTCCTGGGCTCAAGCGATCCTTCTGCCTCAGCCTCCCAAGTAGCTGGGACTATAGGCATGCGTCACCATGCCTGGAAAAATTTTTTTTCTATATATTTTTAGTTATCCAGCTAATTCTTTCTATTTTTAGTAGAGACGGGGTCTTGCTCTTGCTCAGGCTGGTCTTGAACTCCTGAGCTCAAGCAGTCCTCCCGCCTCGGCCTCTCAGAGTGCTAGGATTATAGGCGTGACCCACTGCGCCCGGCCCTGGGCAGAATTTTTAATATTGAAGATCACTCTGCTCCTGCTACAGTTATGCCTCTGATCCTGCTTCCTTTTCACCTTGGCTGCTGAGAAGCTCAGATCCTAACCACTTGCCCCAGGCACGGGTGTGGGGGCTTGCAGTTTTCTTGTTTGCCTCTCCTGGGTCTGCTCTGGTCATACCTTGTGTACTTTCTTCCTCCCCTTGCCTCCTGGGATCCTTTGAGTCTCTGATTCCTAGGGCTGCAGTTCTTTAGCCCTTTGTGCATAGACTTGGTGACTTAACTTCTTCCACTCTCCAATTCTTAGCCCTGCCTCCGGGCTCCTGGGAAGAGGTGTTGCCCTTGTCCACCTCTGTCTGGGTGTCTCTGGCCAGACTCTTCTCAGTTACTGCTGACAAGGCTCCCAGGAGGAATAACAGCTGCACCCCAGAGACCTGGGCCATCAGTGGAGGAATGGCATGCAGCCCCCTTGCTGCCTGGGCCCTGAGCAATTAATCAGATGTCCTCATTTTTAAGGCTGACAAGTACATACGACTGTGTTCTGTTTTTAACTTTGGGTTTAGTGACATCAGTATGGCTGAATAGTCTCAACCAGGTACGCAACCCTCCTCATTCACTCTGCAAGATCAATCAAACACATGCACACCAGGGAGCCTTTGAACCAGACAGTTCAGTGCTTTCATTTTGTTCCAAATGTCCAGATTATTATCATTTGAAACTGGCACATCTACCACACTGAAAATATTCTCTGGCCCAGTGCAGAAATTGGTAACAAAAAGCATCATTGACATAGTCACATACATTAAAGGATTGAAAACCATTATCTAATAAGCCATGCTTAAAGAAGTCATGTTGGGTAATAAAATATCTAGAAATGGGATTGGGTGTGGTGGCTCGTGCCTGTAATCCCAGCACTTTGGGAGGCCAAGGAGGTAGGAGGATCGATCACTTGAGGCTAGGAGTTTGAGACCAGCCTCAACAAGAGTGAGACCCCGTTTCTATAAAAAATAGAAAAATCAGCTGAGTGTAGTGGTGTGCACATGTAGTCCCAGCTACTCAGGACGCTGAGGCACGAGGATCACCTGAGCCCAGGAGTTTAAGATTGCAGTGAGCTATGGTGATGCCACTGCACTCCAGCTGTGTGATAGAGCAAGACCCTGTATCCAAAAAAAGAAAAAAGAAAAAATTTAGAAATGATTAAAACTAAGATACTACTTATCAAAACTATTGAGCTGCAGCAAAAGCTGTACCTGAGAGAAATCTAGCCCTATATATTTGTATTAGGAAATAGGAAAGGTTAATGTTTTTGAATTAATATCAATTTCCATAGGTATTAGAGTGATATTTGGCAAGTAGGAGGGAGATATTTTTCTTAGATCATTGCTGAAGTTATTTGTGCAGGGAAATGGTAAGGAGTTTGCAATTAAAAAGCTCAGAGTCTAGTCTAAGCATTTCAAAACACAACTAGAAGGAAAGAGACGGGGCCAAGTGTGCACATTAATATTGATAATATTAATGAAATTAATAGAAATTGATAGAAAACCAAGATAAAATCAACAAGGCCAAACCTGCCTCTTTGAAAGAATCAAAATTAGACAAATCTCTAAAGACTAAATAAGAAAAGGGGATCTGTATATGAATAATATGAATAATATGAATGGAAAATTTGGCATAACTACAAGTAACCCAGAGAGTTTGAAAATTAAAAAGGTAAGTGTTTCACTTCCAGTTAGCATGTGGAAAAAGTATGAAGCCATCCTTTCTATCATAACAACAAGAAAAAATGGAATCTTGTACAAAAATCATCAATGCTTTCACGTGTTTTGGAAGGAGGTAGGTGCAAGTGTGAAAGAGTGCCAGTCTGGGAGGTGGCTGGCAGTGGTCAGCCTCAGCTGAGGTTGTACTGGAGTGGGGGACCTGCTGTTTCTTGGCTCTTTCGTGTGTAATTTCTGGCACACTACCAAAAATTATAAGAAATACAGGAGAGTGTGATTTTTGACCAAGAGAAAAACTATACAATAGAAGCAGACACATAGATAACCCAAATATTGGAATTAACAGACAAGTGCTTTATAATACTGTTATAATTATATTAATAAAACAGAGAAGACAAAATGGATGAAAAGATGAAGAATTTCAATAGAGAAATGGAAGCTGTCTATGGCCATACCACCCTGAACGCGCCCGATCTCGTCTGATCTCGGTAGCTAAGCAGGGTCGGGCCTGGTTAGTACTTGGATGAGAAATGGAAGCTATAAAAATAAGTGCTTATTATTGAACTAATTAATGCAACACCTGAAATTAAGAACTTATTGGATGGGCAGGGACCTGCCATCTTGGCTCGTCTTGTGGCCACCTGTGACAGGGTTTCTGTTTGCCACATTGGAGACACCGGTTATTCTACCAAGGCTTTGACTAGGATGACATGTTTTCAGATATGACCAGACGGCTTTGAGGAAGCGAGGTTGACTTTATAGAGCTGATAAAAGCCCCTTGGAAGGACTGGCCTGGAACCTTGTCTGTGGTTCCCTTACAAGATTCCTGACCCGTGGTAAATAAAGAATGTCACTTTCAGACAGGCTCAGGAACCTCAAGACATTTGGGGAGCTGCAGAAGACGGGAATTCACTCAGCTTGTGCAGGTATTACAGGCACAGTCTGATGGTAAACACTTGGCTTTGGCTTCTGGCCTTAAGGCTTTTAAAAAGTCCAACTGGAAATTCTTTATGAAAGTTCCAGCAAAGCCAATATAAAAAGAGCCTATATGGCCAACCACTATTCTTGCTGTACTTTATGCAAATAATCAGGCCAAATATAATGAGACTAAAATTTATTTTGCAAATAAATTCGTCCCACTATGATTTATCCTTGGTAGAAATGGGGAAACTGGGCCGGGCGTATGGCCCATGCCTGTAATCCTAGTGATCTGGGAGGCCGAGGAGGGAGGATCGCTCGAGCTCAGGAGTCCAAGACCAGCCTGAGCAAGAGCAAGATGCCGTCTCTACTAAAAATAGAAAAATAGCCAGGCGTGGTGGTGTGTGTCCGTAGTCCCAGCTACTTGGGAGGCTGAGGCAGGAGTATCACTTGAGCCCAGGAGTTTGAGGTTGCTGTGAGCTATGATGACACCACTGCACTCTACCTGGGGTGACAGAGCAAGACTCTGTCTCACAAAAAAAAGAGGGGGGGCTGTGGTGGTACACTGGGGAGAGAAAAAAATATGTTTACAATTTGGACTAAATCCATAATTATTTCCTGGCTACAGGAAATCTTTAAAGAAGAACTAGGTTCTAATTTTCTTCATGATGCTTTTGATCAGCTCCCTAATGGAGCCAATTGTTGTTCTGGCATACAAATTCTCTTTTGTGTAATCCTTGTATGCGTCACATTTCTACTACTCAAATTATTAATGTTATGTATGTTACTTCTTCTGAGGAGACCAAAATCATGGTATTCTGGAGACTAGAGAGATTCAATAAAGCCCGCAAATCTCCTTCATTTGGAATCCCACTGGGCCTGACCTGCCCTCTATTGCCAACCCACTGCTGCTGCTAAAGTGACACATATCCAGCACTGTCCCCTTAAAGGCATGTCATATTGTAAGAGCCAAATTAGGGGATGGAGTGTGGAGGCTAAAACGGCTCTGATGAACCCCTGACCCAGGAATGCCTCTAGAATTTCTACCTTATCTGCTATTACTGTAAATCCTGCCCTTAGATCGGAAAAACCTTGATCATAAATCCTGCCCGTAAGTGGATTCAGGTAGCATTCTTGCCTCTCCCTGAGGGGTCACTGTCACTGGGCCTGCCCATCCTTCCCCACGGTGTAGAAGCCCTAGGACTGAGGTCCACCATCTCTCAGCCACCTGGGAGGCGGCGGCTGTTCGCAAGTCCCTGTTAATGTTTTTTTCGAGGGAAAAAAAAATGGATGGGCTTAAGAACAGACTAAACACTGGCAAAAAGGGCTGACAGAGTTTAAGACAGGTCGATAGAAATTATACAAAATGAAGCACAGAGGCCGGGCGCAGTGGCTCACGCCTGTAATCCTAGCACTCTGGGAGGCCGAGGCGGGCAGATTGCTCAAGGTCAGGAGTTCGAAACCAGCCTGAGCAAGAGCGAGACCCCGTCTCTATTAATAATAGAAAGAAATTAATTGACCAACTAAAAATATATAGAAAAAATTAGCCGGGCATGGTGGTGCATGCCTGTAGTCCCGGCTACTCTGGAGGCTGAGGCAGAAGGATCACTTGAGCCCAGGAGTTTGAGGTTGCTATGAGCTAGGCTGATGCCACGGCACTCTAGCGTGGGCAACAAAGTGAGACTCTGTCTCAAAAAAACAAAAAAAACCAAAATGAAGCACAGAGATAGGGTAGAATTAAACACACAGAACATGGAGCCACATGGCAATAAGCCACAGTTCAACATGTGCATATTGGGGTCCCAGGAGAGGACCCCAGAAGCAATTTGTTTAATAGATAACAGCCTGTGTTCCAAAACTGATGAGATGCGAACCCACAGATTCAATAAGCGTATTGAACCCCATGAAGAAAACTATACTTACTCACATCATAGTTAAATTGCTGAAACTAAAGGAAAAGAGAACAATCTTAAATGCAGCAGGGAGAAAAGGCCCGTTACCTTTAGGAAAGCGCAGCATGACGGCTATCCCCTCCATAGAGACTGGAAGCCAGAGACAGACACTGGCAAGAAACCAAACCGCCAGCTGGGCTCCTACACCACGCAGAATTTCCCTCACACATGAAGGCAAAGGAAAGGCATTTTCCAGATCAGCAAAAGCTGAAAGGAACCACTGCCAACTGCAAAGTGTTGGGAGGAAGCGTGGCTTGTTGTGATACGTCCTTATTCGGAAGGTAAGTGTGGGAGGAGGCTGCGGCAGTAGATGGCGAATAAACTGCCGACCTCATCTCTGTACGGCTCTGAGTTACAATTTTTGAAAGAAAACTCACACGGGCCGGACTTGGAAGGCCAAACAGAGCTATTCTGTTCCTGGGCTGGCTGTAGCTGGGTGTCTACGCATGTGGGAGCCACACAGAGGTCTCTGCGGCAGACTGAGACAGAGGGTGGAAGCTGCTCAGGGACCTTGAGAATTGCAGCAGCTTCCAGGAAAAGTTATTTATTTATCTTTTATTAATAGACTCTATTTTTAAAAACAACGCTAGCTTTACAGGGAATTGAGACGATACCACGAGAGTCCCCACGTATCCCCTGCCTTCTCACAGTTTCCTCGTACTATTAATATCTTGCATTAATGTATATTATTTGTTCTAATCAATGAGCCACTATTGTTACATTGATATCAACCTGAGTTCATAGTGTACATTAGGGCTTACTCTTTGTGTTACGTAGTCTATGGGTTTGACAAATGCATAATGGCACGTGTCCACCATTACGATGTCGCAGGATAGTTTCAGTGCCCTAAAAGTCCCCTGTGCTCCTCCCATTCATCCCTCTCCATCCCACGATCCCCTGGCAACCACTGCCCGGAGAACGTCTAAGACCTCCTGCCGGGTGCTTCAGGCTGGTTGCCCACTGTCTGGTCCTCTCCCTGCGGAGGCAGCTTCCCCAACATCCACGCTTCCGCCTCTTCCAACAGTCATGCAGCCCCCGAAGTTGATATTCAACCCTTTTTCCCACAACACATAGAAAACAAGTGACCTTCCTTTGCCCACCAAACCCTGATCAATACAGTATCCATCTCTGGGTGAAAGTGTGTACTCCCAAAAGTCAGCCAATCCTGTTTGAGTATTTTGTAACATGAAGACTAAATTTGTTAATTTCCAACATCAATTCTTATATAAAATAATATGATAGAGGAAGAGTGAGAGAAGAAGGAAATAAGTAACATATAAAAACATGGCACTGAAGAAAGTTCATGGCCGCTTGGTGTGTCTGGGCTGTGCCTCCCGAAATCCATATGTTGAAGCCCTAATGGGCCCCATTGTCCCCGCAGCTCAGAATGTGACGGTGTTTGGAGATGGGATCTTTAAAGAGGTGATTCAGGTAAAATGAAGTCATTAGGTGGGGGCTAATCCTGTGTGCCTGGTATCCTTAGAAGAAGAGGAGATGAGGACACAGCCACCTGCAGAGGCATGGCCACGGCCATATGAGGACAGGGAGAAGAGCCATCCACAAGCCAAGAGAGAGGCCTCAGAAGAAACGAGCTCTGCCGACACCTTGATCTAGGACCCCAGCCTCTAGGACTGTGAGAAACACATTTCTGTTGTTTAAGCTCCCGGGTCTGTAGTATCTGTTACGGCAGCCTGAGCCCCCGGACACGCAGCCGGAGCCCTCGCTTCCAGGACGTCACACAATGCTGAGGGCAGCAGCAACTTCCTTGCTGCACTCTCCATCCCAAGTGTGTGCTGGCAGGAAGGGGGCTCTTTCCTGGCCAGAGAACAAAGCCTTCACTGAAGGCTCTGGAATTCAGTGGCCTTGTCTCTTTCTAAGGGCTGTGGCTTTCCATTCACTTTTTCTCTTGGACATGGAAGAAATAATAGGTCCCAGAGATCTTTGTCCCTGCCCCATGGCGTGGCCCAAGCCTGTTTCCTTGGTGAGCAGGATTGGCAACCTTGACTGGGACGATGTCACCTGTCGGAGGCAGAGCTCAGAACTTCAATTTCCAAATCACAGGCTCCTCGTGATGTCCCATGGTGGGAACGTTTCTCCCTGGGAAATGGGATCTTAGGCCCAGCACACCTCAAACCTACATGGACAGGAATAAAGAACCCCAGGAATGGCCCTGCTGCAGAGTCTAGGTTTTAGTCTAGACACAGTAGTTTTCTAGGAATCATGGCTCAAATGCCCTTTCTTTTGTTGGCATAAATCCCCATAACGGCCACTATAAAAATATGGAGTATTAATGTTCTCCTAAGAAATTAAATCAAGAAAGAAAATTTTGACTCTTGCCTATGTACTTAAGGAGATTACACCAAGACCATCATGCCTCTTTCTTAGATAAAACAAAAAATAGCACACATCTCAATAGACAGAGCCTGGGAAACTTTCCAGGACTTCAGGAACTCACTTTAGTGAAAGCCTGCTGCCTGGCACCTTAATACGACTAGTAGGCAACAGAGAGTCCTGACGACTGAATGACCCAGAACAGGGAAAACAGAATTATCACCAGAATTGTCATAGCTCAGAATTGGAGAAACAGAGTTATCGGCAAGAGATGCAGGTATTTCACTTCAGTATAGGGTAGAAACGTACACATGAGCAGTCACAGTTGTTGGCTGAGAAGCCGATGGGGGAAGCTGTGGGATTGTGGGGATGCCTCGGAGCCAGAATCCCTCTGAGCAGAGCCATGCGGTGCCCCTCAGGGCCCAGGTGCCCGCTGGGATGCACTTTGGGTACCGCTTGTCCTGGAAAACAGGGTGCGGCCAGAAAGGCTGCCACCCCCTTGCCTGTCACTCAATGCAGGATCCTGTGGAACATAGTGCCAGAGCATTTGTGGATGACCTGCTTCTATGTAGCTGCCTTGCTGCGATCTACTGAAAGTCAGCCCTTGACACAAAGTGTTTGTAATAAAATTATTTAATAAATAAAATATAATTTAAAAAACATTTTAAAAGGTTAAAAGTGAAAAAGAAAAATACAGGGTCCATAGAGAAATGCTTTGACAGATACTTGTAACTTGGGTGTTATGAAATTTCTATTTCATTACATATTTTAAAAGAGCTTAAAAAAAGGTACTTTTCAAGACTCTCTAAAAAGTTATCTCCATACCCAAGGTCATCTAGGTTTTCTCTCATGTTACCTTCTAGCATTCTGAGAGGTCGAGGTGGGAGGATTGCTTGAGGCCAGGAGTTTGAGACCAGCCTGAGCAACATAGTGAGACCCTGTCTCTACAAGAAAAAAAAAAAAAAGAAGAAGGAAAGAAAAAATAAAAAAAATTATCTGGGTGTGGTGGCATGCACCTGTAGTCCTAGCTTCTTGGGAAGCTGAGGCAGGAGGATCACTTGAACCCAGGAGTTTAAGGTTGCAGTGAGCTGTGATAACACCACTGTATTCCAGCTTGGGTGACAGAGCAAGATCCTGTCTCAAAAAAAAAAAAAAAAAAAAAAAAAAGTAAAAGAACGCACTGAATTCTGGGTTGCCCGAGCTGCCTATACCCACATCTATTTATATTTTCTAGCAAGACAAAGAAATACAGATTAACAAAGGGACACAATAGAACCTCACCTTTCTCATAACCTCAGCATACATAGAAGATGGAAAATACCGTGATGTCATTTACCTCGATAGAATAGAATAGATAGCTAGAATAACAGCCACAAAATTCTAGCAGAGCTGCCTTTGGGGCCACGCACTGTGGAGACTGGAGGCCAGAGGGAGGTATGAGCAAAGGGGCAGAGGGGGACGGAGTACAGACAGGAATCACCCTCAGAAAGAGAAAGTCTCACGCTGGCGTGAGACGCGGGGAGCAGGGCTAGAGACCTGGCAGGTCAGAGTGCTGGCTTCAGGTATCAGAGTCGAGGGTGTGGGAAACAGGCAGCAGGCGGATATGCGTCCCTTTGTAGGGGAGCATACAATAGGTAGGGGGTGACACACTTGGAGGCTTGGTGGCAAAGGGAGAGAAGTTTGCAAGAAGAGGAAATTAAGAGCTGCAGCAACAAACGCATACCGTAACACTGGAAGACACGCCAAGCGCACCACCACCAAACCGGAACATCTGCTGATGCTGCACTTCACTGTGCAGGCAGAAGAGGGCGCTCCTGACACTAGGGCTCTAAGGTGCGGTTCTAGCTGCTAGCAAAGGGCTGTTCACGCCATCTCGCAAATATTAATAGAAAGCGATGTCTTCACCCACACGAAACTGTAAGGAGAAAAACGAGAATAAACCTTTCTGTTGATGAAAAATTTCACAGAAAACCACCTTTGAAGCAGAACAAATCTGTAATACCCGAATTAAAACACTTGAAGATATGAAAAAACACATGCTTGCATCAGAAATTCAATACCTCAGAACAAAAATAAACAATAAAAAGGAAGATATGAAATGAAAACTGACCAAATTTAGGAAGAAATGGAAAGAAAACATAAAAACCAAATTAGAAATAAAGACTATATTACAAGCTCAAGGGAGAATACATTTGTAATTATAATTTTTAAAAATGTGATAAGAGACACCGATATAGGGAAGGAAACAGCCAAGAGGAAGCTCACCTTGTTTCTGGAAAAATGATCCAGCATGGTAACTCCAATACTGTCCTATTAAAAATTTTAGGTTAAAAGATACAGAAATAATCCTCAGAGCCTACAACCAAAAAGAAAATTTACGTAAAGAAAAAAATTGATGGGCATCAGACTTCTCAACAGCAATATATAAAACAAGAAAACAGTGAAGCAGAAATGAATTTTAAAAACCTAAAGAAACAAAGTTTAACCAAATATGTTATATACCGTCAAGTTGTTCTTTGAGTATCGGGGCTATAGGAAAAGCTTTAAAGCCCTAAATTTTGATTGCAGTGGAAAAGGAAGCGACAAGTATGAATTAAATTCCCAACTAAAAAAAAAGATTAGAGAAAGAAAAACAGACAGAAAATAGCACAAGGAAGGAAATAATAATGATGAAAGCAGAACTTAATTATAATGAGAAAAACATGAGACATAATTAATAAATTAAAACCTTGGTTCTCTGAAAAATTAAAATAACTAAACAAGCAACTAGCTAACCTAATCAAGGAAGAAAGAAACAATACAAATATAAAAAACAATAAGTACCAAGAATGAATTAATTACTGAAACAAAGGAAAATTTTTATAATCCCATGAGACTATCTCATATAGCTTTATACAAATACAAGTGGAAAATTACCAAGAAAATACAGTTAAACAAAATTTACCTCTGTAAGTCCAGGTGCAGTGGCTCACTCCTTAAATCCCAGCACTTTGGAAAGTCAAGGTAGGAGAGTTGCTTGAAGCCAGGACTTGGAGACCAACCTGGGCAACATAGAGAGACCTCATCTTTACAAAAATAAAAAATTAGTTGGGCGTGGTGGTGCGCGTCTATAGTCCTAGTCATTGGAGGGCTGAGGCAGGAGGACTGCATGAGCCCAGGAGTTTGAAATTACAGTGAGCTATGATTGCACCACTACACTTTAGCCAGGGTGACAGAGCAAGACCCTGTCTCTAAAATAAATAAGCAAAAAACTCCAAAATTTACCACAGTTGAGATAGCTTGAATAAATCAATTTCAATGGAATGTGTTTCAGAGAAACATATAAGCATGAGAAGCTACCCCAGCAAAAAGGACCAAGGTCAGACTATTATGCACAAAAAATTCTACAAAACCTTTAAAGACCAGATTTTCCCAATTATTCATAGATTGTTTGAGAACATAAAAAAAGAGAGAATATTTCCAAATTTTTAAATAAAGGAGTGTATTATTGATAACTAACCTAATAAAAGTTGAAATAAGGAAAATCACAGATCAATAGTTCTTCAATATATCAATGCAAAAATCTTAAATAAATATGAACAAATAGTATCCACCAGCACGTTAAGAAAATAATACACTGTAACAAAATAGGATGTATTCCAGGACTTCGGTGATAATTAAATATTAGGGAATTCATTAATATAATTCATCATATTAATAGATGTATCATAGGAGTAAGTGAACAAAATTTGAAAATACCTTTGAATACCTTTCTTAATTAAAGATATTTAAGAAAGTCTGTAATTTCTTAAAGTCAGTATCTTACATAATAAAAATGCTAAAAGCATTCTCACCACTATTTTAAATTCAGTCAGAAGTATTCATCAATGCAATTAGAAAAGATTAAACAATTAGAGGCATTAAATTGAAAAATATGTAAAATCAGTAGATGATATGATAGTATGGTTGGAAATTTTAGAGAATAAATAATAAAAATAACAAATATGGAAAATGATCAGTAATGAGTCAGGATGCAAATAAACATAAAATTCAGCAGCCATCAGAGGCTTCTGTTATTGCAGAGGTGAAGTAGAGGGTGGCCAGATGCCCCCAAGGGGTCAAGAGGAAAAAGCCAGACAGATTGCAAATGTCATATTTAAAATACGCTAGAGAGCTGTGACTGGAACAGAGGTGGAGACAACCCTCTGAGGTGAGCTGACAGCTGTGGTCCTTTTTCTCCGATGTATTTTTTTTTTATTTCAGAATATTTTAGGGGTACAAATGTTTAGGTTACATATATTGCCTTTGTGCCACCTGAGTCAGAGCTATAAGCATGTCCATCCCCCAGTGCACACTGCACCCATTAGGTATGAGTACACCCATCCTCGCTCCCCCTCCCACCTGCCTGACACCCAATCAATGTTACTATCATATGTGCACGTAAATGTTGATCAGTTAATGCCAATTTGATGGTGAGTACATGTGGTGCTTGCTTTTCCATTCTTGTGGTAGTTCACTTAGCAGAATGAGCTCCAGCTCTATCCAGGAGAATACAAGAGGTCTGGATCACCATTGCTTTTTGTGGCTGAGTAGAACTCCATGGTAAACATATACCATATTTTGTTGATGCACTCATGTATTGATGGGCACTTGGGTTCTTTCCACATCTTTGCAATTGTGAATTGTGCTGCTATAAACATTGAAGTGCAGATGTCTTTTTTATAGAATGTCTTTTTTTCCTTTGGGTAGATGCCCAGTAATGGGATTGCTGGATCAAATGGTAGTTCTACTTTTAGCTCTTTGAGGTATCTCCATACTACTTTCCACCGACATTGTACTAGTTTGCAGTCTCTCCAGCAGTGTGTGAGTGTTCCTATCTCTCCACATCCAGGCAAAGATTTGTTGTCGTGTGACTTTTTGATAAAAGCTATTCACACTGGAGATAAGTGATATTGCATTGTGGTTTTGATTTACATTTCCCTGATGATTAGAGATGTTGAGCATTTTTTCCCTGGGGCATTTGACAAATACAGGCATAAGCAAAGAACAGTTTTGGCTCACACAGAGTGACTCAACTCTGGGAAAATGAAACCATTGAAAAACTTATGACCAACTGGAAAGGTGCAAAGCCACAAGAAGCACATGTTTGGTTTCCCACACACAATCTATGCTAAGGTCAAGAAGTGAGAGATGACAACCTTGAAGGCACCTACAAAAAGCAAGAGTGAAGCCCCCAACAGTCTCAGGATTCTTATCAGATCCCCACGAGAGGAAGGAGGCCTGCTTCAAACACATATTTGATCTTGCTCTGAGCACATTTGCCAGGTTTTGAAGCTGCAGAAGTCGTGAGTGGGAGGCTTAAATGTGAAGCATGAAGACACCAGTGGGCAGAACCGAATCTCCCACATTGTCCAGGCTGAGGAGACAGGCCTGGCAGAATCTCACCCAGAAACTTGGAAGGGCCATTCCTGAGAAAGGGGACAAATGAGAGGTGACATGAGTCTTCTTAAAACTGCGACCCAGCCCCAACCAAGCTCAGCTTCTGATGGAGTTGAAGTGTTTGGTCCTTCACACTGATCAGGCTAAGAACGGAGAGGAGGGACCCCCTCCTACAGATGCACCTGCAGCTGCCATGGTTCGTGTGCCCAGAACACAATGCAAAGTTTTTAGATGTGAAGAGGCAGGGAAATGTGACCAGTGACAACAGGGAGGAAGAAAACTCAGACACATAGACCAACAAATGATCCAGATAATGGAGTTAACAGAAGAAGACTTTAAAATAACTATAATAAGTGTGTTCCCAGTAAAACAGAAAAAAAGATGAACAGAATAAATGTAAAAACTGAGAATTTTGACTCTATAAAACAAATCAAAGGAATATTCTGTATCTTAGTCAGGGTTCTCCAGAGAAACAGAACCAGTAGGATGTGCGTGCAGCAAGAGCAGATAGTGTAGTTCAAGGCCAGGGGCTGTCTGCCACCGAATTCCCTCCTGCTCAGGGGGGAGGTTATTCTTTTGTTCTATTCAGGCCATCGCCTGATTTGATGAGGCCCGCTCTATTCAATGTTCACTGATTTAAATGTCAACCTCATGCAAAAACACTGTCACAGAAACATCCAGAATAACATTTGACCGTATATTTGGGCACTGTGGCCAGCCAAGTGGACACAAAAGTAGCCATTATATTCTGGAATTAAAAAATAAAACATCTGAAGTCAAGAACTCATTTGAATGGGTTTAAGAACAAAAGACAGTATGGAAGGAGGCAGACAGACCCTGTCACGCAGCCCAGGTGAAGCTCAGGGAGAAGACACACGACAGAAGGACAGATGGAAGCGTAAGAGCAGGTGAGGCACAGACGCTGCGACACACCTGAGACAGGAGTACCAGAAGGAAAGCAGAGAGAACGTGAGTAAATACATACTTGAAGAAATAATGGTTAAATATTTTTCAAAATGGATGAAAGATAACCCACAGATTCACGAATCCCAGCAAACTCTCGGCAGAAAAAATGCAAAGCATATTATCACAGATAGTCACATTGTAGCTAAAAGCTGAAAACCCAAAAGATAATCCTCATAGCAGCTGGCAGAGAGGGGAAAGACATACATACAGGAGCAAGTAAGATCGGGGGCTGACTTTTTCACAAACACCACGGAAGCCAGAAGAAAATGAAGTTGTATGTTCAAAGTGGTAAATGACAAAATCTGACAACCTGATTTCTATACTAGGAAAAGAAAATTATTCAAAAATATAGAAAATAAAAAATGTTTAGACAATAGTTGAAATGACTCATTACTAGCAGACTCACAACTACAATAAATAAGAAAGAAATTCTTCAAGCTAAAGTGTAATGAGCCCAGGTTTGACTCCCAGTATGGGAAAGAAAAAAGAAAAAAAAGAAAAGATAAAGTGTAATGATCTCAAACAGGAGTGTGAAATTCTAAGAAGGTAAGAGAAGCAGAAATAATAACTGTTTGGATAAATATGAAATAAGGTCAGTGGTGTAACGACATCCTGTAGGTTTATCACATATCTAGAGGTAATATGAAGACAGCAAGAGTGTGGAGTTACACTATGCAATGCTCTTGAACTGTTCATGGTCTACTAAGTAACAATTTAAGGTAGACTATAATAAGTTAAGGATGCACATTGTAATATCTAAAATAACCACTAATGAATCATATCAAAATATATCAAAAAATAAAATAAAAAAGAAAAGGAAATGTGAACATAGTCCATAAATCCAAAAGACAGCTGGGATACATAAAGGCAAACAGCAAAATGCTAAATTTTAACTCAACTATCCTTGTTCTCATAATAAATGTAAAAGAACCTAATGTTCCAATTTAAAGACAAAAAGTTTTAGACTGGATAAAATAATAAAAAGCTGGTTACAACACTCATTTTAAAGGCAAGTAAATCAAATGGCTGAGGGAAAAGAATGGGAAAAGATGCATCGTGCTAATAGTAATCCAAAGAAAGCTTGTTTCGCCATATTAATGCCATACAAGGCATATTTTAAGTATTTCTAAAATAAATAAGTAAAAGAGGATACTTTATAATGACAAAAGGGTCAATACAACAGGAAAATATATCAATCTTACATTTGTATATATCTAATAACATACATTCAAAACATTTAAACAAAATATGGCAGAACTGAAAGTCAAGGCAAATTCACAATCACATTTAGATATTTTAATACAAATATTTGAGTAACTGATAGAACCAGCAGACAAAAAACAGAATATATGAGTTTGTACAAGATTGTAAACAATTAGCATAATGGATATATACAGAATGCTATACCAAACAACTGGAGAATCCATATTTCTTTAAGTGACTGTAGAACCAAATATGTCATATGTTCAACCATGCAATTAATGTAGAAAAATAAATAAACTATATAAGGATTGGAAAGAAAGAAATGCAATATGGCAAGAAAAATAAATAAAAGATATTTGTTTATAAAGAAAGGAATATCCAAAACTGTCATTATTTGCAAATGACATATTTGCATATTTAGAAAATCCAAAAGAATTTGCAGACAATTAAAATAATGTAAATTTAGCAGGGCTCTGAATATAAGGTCAAGATACAAAAATCAAATATGTCTGATAGATTGGCAGAGTAAAGTGAAAATTAAAGATAATACCATTTACATTATAACCAAAACCAGTAGAATGTTTAGAATGCAACCTAATAAGAGAAGTGAAAGACCTCTACACTGAAAACTTAAAAAAATATGCAAAAAATTGAAGACGACATGTATAAGGAAGGACACACAAAGGCCATATATTAGAAGTGTTAATATTTTTAAAGGAACAATCTTCTACAAATGGATGTATAAATTTGATGCTATCCTGACCAAAATGGCATCAGGAATGACGATGATAATGTAAAAATTGGCCTGCTGAATCTATGGTTTAGGTGGAAATGCTAACAATCTAGAATGGTCAGGGCAGCCTTGGAGAAGAACAAGGCTTTATGTAATCAAGTGTCAGGACTTATTTAAACCTCCAGTTGTTGTGACAGCTCGATATTGGTGAAGGGAAGACAGGGAAACACATGGAACGAAGCAGGCAGAAACAGACGACATTCATCATCTCATGACAACCACGGCATCTCTGCAATCCAGTGGGCGGGAAAGATGGCCGTTTAAGAAACAATGCTGGATCAACTGGGTATCCATCTAAGAAAAAACCCCTTAGGTACCTTAAATAAACCATGACGCCAAGCCTCATGTCCTACCCAAAACCAATTCCGGTTGCATCACGGCTCAGAATGTGAGGCTCAAAACAATAAACATTTAGAAGTCAACACATGGGAATATTTTAAGAAATCTTTATCTACTCTGTCTACAAAAGCACTAACTATAAAAGTAAATATACATGAATTTCTCTTCATTAACATTGAGAATTTCTATTCATCAGAAGATATTTAAATAATAGAGTGAATATGCAAGCCATGGACTGGGAGAAGACATTTGCAATATATTTAACTGATAAAGACTAATATCTGGAATATATAAAGAACTCCTACAAATTAAAAAAAGCTCAGATTAAAAAATGGGAAAGATTTGAACAGGTGCTTTACACAAGAGGATATTCCCATGGCCAACAAACATACAAACAGGGGCCAAATGACATTAGTCAAAGGGAAACACAAACCTGAATGCCTGTTATAAAGGTACTAAAAATACCAAATTTTGTTGAGAATGTGGAGCGATTGGGGCTGTTATACGTTACTGGTGTGACTATAAATTGGTATAACCACTTTGAAAAAGCAGTGAGGCAGTTTCTACTAAAGGTGAACAGGCATAGGATATCCTGTGACCCAGCAATTCCTCTCCTAGGTGTATACCCAAGAGAAGTGAGTCCACCAAGATAAATGCCCAAGAACATTCAGAGCTGTATCATTCCTGAGAGTCAAACCAAAACAACCTAAATGTCAATTAACAGTAGAATGGATAAAATTAACAGTAGAACAGATGAATACACGTCTGTATATTCACATGATGAATACTACATGGCAACGAAAAAGAATTATCTACTGCCACACCCAATAGCATGGGTGAGTCTCATGAACATAGTTCTGAGTTAAGGAAACCAGATAGGCACAATTCATTTCCTTGCAGCTGTAGAGCTCATGGTTCTTCAAGGCCAGCGAGAGAGAGTCCCTGACCTCTATACAGATGGTTCCCAACTTGCGATGGTTCAACTTAAAACTTTTTGACCTCAAAATAACTCACAAGAGATACCCATTCAGTGGAAACCATACTTCAAGCACCCACACAACTTTTCTGTGTTTTGCTTTCCGTACAGTATTCAATAGATGACACGAGATCATACACTTCATTATAAATTAGGCTTTGTGGGATTATTTTGCCCAACTGTCAGCTAATGTGAGTGGTCTGAGCATGCTGGAGGTGGGCTAGGCTGTGATGTTCGGTAAGGTGGGTGTATTAAATCACCGATTTATGACGGGTTTGTCGGGACACAGCCTGGTGTGTCGAGGAGCATCTGCCCTCTCTTTTAAAGCATTCGGATGATTAGATCAGGCCCAGCAAGGACATCTCCCTTTTGATTAACTTAAAGTCAATTGGTGAGGGACTTTAATTGCATCTGTAAAGTCTCCTCACTTTTTCCATGTTCTACATTGGTGAGAAGCACAAGTCCCGCCCACAACCAGATGGAGAAACTATGTGGTCATGGGTGTAACCACAGAGGCCATCTCAGAATTATAAATAAAACTACCACATCACATTGCAAATTACTGGGCCAAAGATGGACTTTATAATTAATGGAGTGGGGACAACTATACAGCTTTTGGGGAAAAGGTAAAATTACAACCATACTTCATGCTGTGTGTAAGAATAAACTCCAAATGTATCAGGGATGTAAATCCAAAATCATAAAACTATTCAAACATTAGAAAATAACCATGGGCAAATTTAACTTGGAAAGACTTTCTAGTTATAACTCAAAATCCACAATAAAAGGTTGATGAATTTGATGACATTAAAATAAAAATAAAACCTTTTGAATCCCAGAAAGATTCCACAAACAAAATAAAAAAACCATTGATAAACTGGGAGAAAATATTTGTTACATGGATTGTAGATAAAGCACAAACACTCCTAAATATATAAAGAACTCTCAAAAGTGAATATTATTCAGCCTTGAAGACATTATACTAAATGAAATAAGCCAGTCACAAAAAGACAAATGCTATGTGATACATACATGAGGTCCCCAGAGGAGTCAAGTTCGTGGAAACAGAAAGTAGAATGGGGTTGCCAAGGGCTGGGGAAGAAGGAATGTGGAGTTATTGTTTAGTGGGTGTAGAGTTTCTGTTTTACAAGATCAAAAAGGGGGAGGGTGGTGATGGTTGCACAACATTATGAATGTATTTAATACCACTTTAAAATGTTTAAGATGATAATTTTTGCGTTATGTGAATTTTACCACAATAAAAAAAAAGAAAAATATACGAAAAGGAAATGTGATGGTAATTCACTGTAAGAAAATCAGTCAACATGAAGTACCACTTTTTTTATCGAGACAGGATCTCTCTCTGTCTCCCAGGCTAGAATGCAATGATGTCAGCCTAGCTCAGTGCAACCTCAAATTCTTGGGCTCAAGCAATCCTCCTGCCTCAGCCTCCCGAGTAGCTGGGACTACAGGTACACAGCACCATATCTGGCTAATTTTTCTTTTCTTCTTCCTTTTTTTTTTTTGTAGAGACAGAGCGTCACTCTTGCTCAGGCTGGTCTTGAACTCCTGGCCTCAAGGGATCCTCCCACCTCAGTCTCCCAAAGTGCTAGGATTACAGGCGTGAGCTACCATGCCGGGCCATGATGTGCCATTGAATGAAGGAATAATAATCATTATGATCAGAGTTGTCATTGGTTCATTGATGGAGATGCTGTTACTGTGTAATTATCCTTTGGAGAATATGATATTTTATTTCTACCCATGTTTTCAGCCAGGCGAGGTGGCTCACACCTGTAATCCCAGTACTTTGGGAGGTCTAGGTGGGAGGATTGCTTGAGGACAGGAATTCAAGACCATTCTGGGCAACATAGTAAGGCCCTGTCTCTACAAAAAAAAAAAAAAAATTAGCCGTGCCACAGGCCTGTAGTCCCAGCTACTCAGGAGGCTGAGACGGGAGGATCCCTTGAGCCCAGGAGTGTGAGGTTGCAGTGAACTATAATGATGCCACTGCACTCTAGCCCAGGTGACAGAGCAAGACCCTATCTTGGAAAAAAAAATGCAATAACCTTTGATTTCCTTCATGGCTCTTGGCTCATAATTCCCATAGCCCTCTCTGGCCTTCTCCTGCCCTCTTTTCCCCTGCCCACAGCAGGACTCTAATCTGATTCTGGGTCAAAAGGCCCTCTTTCCAGAGAGGGTCTTGCCGGCCACTGTGGAGGAAGAAACGCTGCACAGAGAGGCCAAAAGAATTGGAACAGACAGGCCGTGCTGGGCTTCCCCACTCAGTCTACAGTGTGAGTCACACCTTTTTGTCCAGTCACATTTCTACACGGTTGCCAATCATGCCCATGTAATGCCACCGCCATAAAATCCAAAGGACAGGGTCCGGGGGCTTCCAGATGGCTGAACGTTGTATTGGTGGCCGGGGAAGTGATAAGTTATCTCTTCCTGAAATTAATGTCTTCCCACAATAACCATGAACTAATACAGAAGCATGAACTTTGGTATTGGTTTTTTGTTTTTTGTTTTTTTACAAAATCAGATGTCTTATAGTGTGCTGACTTTTGTGTAGGAGAGGAGAAAGTAAAAAGAAAGCAATCAGCCTATTTGTGAGATAGAAACAGGGGGAGATGAGGCAGAGAACCATCAGTGGGCAGTGACGCAGGTGGGTGGGAGTGGGCTGGTCGGGCCGGCACGGTGGCAGCAGGTCCCTCTCCGCACACACCCCTCTGTGCAGTTCTGATTTGGGTGACCAGTTAATTGAAAGAACAAGAAATAACCTTACTATGGATGGGAAGGGACAGAGGGGAAATCTTTTAATAAAATAAACACAGAAACAAATAAACCAAACTGTTTTTCAACGAATACCATGACCATAGGATGAAGGGAAGAAGCCAGTAGGAGTCATCAGGACGTGACATTGGAACTATATTCCCTCGGGCTGAGGGCAGAAGGGGTGGAGCAGAGATATAGGATTCCGGTTAACAAGTTTCTTTTTCACAGAAGCGTGAACAAGCAGTTCTAAAACTCTGTGTATATTTTAGGGTTGTATAATTAAGTAAATACATGTGGACGATGGGAGTCAGATTTCACTGTCAGAGAAGGAAGTGACCAGCAAGGAGAAAGGGTAGGGTGGGATGGACCCAGTGGGGCTGGGTGGGAAGTGGGGGCGTGGGTATGGGCCCATGGCTGCAGATGGGTGGGCAGATACAGAGGTGCACAGACACACACATACACACAAACACACAGACAGGCACAGTTACAGACATACAGGGCCAGCGTGGTGGCACCCACCTGCAGTCCCAGCTAGTCTGGAGGCTGAGCTGGAAGGATTGCTTGATGCCAGGAGTTTGAGGCTGCAGTGAGTTGTGGTGATACCACTGCACTCCAGCCTGGGCAACAGAGTGAGACCCTGTCTCAAAAAATAATAATTAAATAAATAAATAAACTGCATTCGATTATACGTGAAGTGACATTATGACTTATGTTCATATATATAAATTAAATAATTCTCCTGTCTTTCTTTCTCCCTTCCACTATCGTTGTATAGAATGTGTCATGGTGGTGAAGCTCACAGACTGCAGGGGAAGAAGGAGTTGCTGCGGGTCTGGGGAGGGGACCCAACATGGACCAGAGATCTGGGCCCTGGAGCAGGATGCATGGATGCAGAAACTGCCAGAAATAACTGGGTTATTTTCTATAAATGAAGAAAACCTGTGTCTTCCCTTTGGCTTTCATGAGAAGAGGCTAACTTTCCTAAACTCTCATGGCCTCTAGCTCTCCTCTTTTTCCTCCTTCTGATTGGAGAGCTGGGTGGATAACCAGGATGTGTTAGGCTCTGCTGCATCGTTGTTCCTCGGTGGGAGTCAGTGGTCCACTGAGCACACATGCTCTTCCTCCATCTCAAGTGCAATATTTCCTCTCAGAGAGGCCTTCCTGCTTGGGTTCCTTACCATGCAGTACCTCTGTCTGTAACCTGTACTCACCTGCAATCACTTGGATTGGGGCTGTTCTCTGGGCTTTAAACTCCATGAAGTTGGTCTTGAACTCCTGACCTTGAGCTATCCACCCTAAACTCCATGAAGTTGGGAGCGCCACTGTCTGGTTTATCGCCGAATCCCCAGTGACAAGCCAGCGTATGGTGTAGATACGATTTGATAAATATGAGTTGGATTTTAAATTAATTTAATACCGAATCATATTTTGGTGAAACAAGAGCTGGGGAAATTTCTGTCTCCTTGCTGGATACTCTGGACCTGGGCCCCATAGGTTTATGGTCACAACAGCTTCCAAATCCTTGATTCAGCCAAGTACGTCACATGTGACTGCCCAGGGGCACTGTATCACGATGGTCAGGTCTGCAAACCCACCTATGCCCAAGGGCTGAGGAAGCTGAGAGGCTCAAGAAAGAAGCGGACCAATCCAGTTTCTCAG
Source organism: Lepilemur ruficaudatus (assembly GCA_963574885.1). Lineage (NCBI taxonomy): Eukaryota > Metazoa > Chordata > Mammalia > Primates > Lepilemuridae > Lepilemur > Lepilemur ruficaudatus. The sequence continues at coordinate 132,497 of CAUYRT010107213.1, forward strand.
CAAGAAACATTTAATAGGGACCTACAAACAGAAGCCATGTCCTGGGTGGCCAAGCAGGTGGGCCCCCTAGTACCCCAAGACCCAGGGCTTATGTTGCAAAGGGAAGGAATGTGCAGGACAATTGAAGTCGACCCCTCAGGGACAGGCAAGGATGCTTTGTGAGTCCGCCCAAGGGCAGGATTTATGGTAACAGAAGATAAAGCGGAATCTTAGAGGCCTCACCTGGACAGGGGTTAACCAGAAGTCAGCATGGCATCCCAGACGGAGCTGCCTTAGCCTCCACGGGAGCCGAGCATCATCTGTCCATGCAGAGTCACCTTCCTTGAGGGCAGGGTCACTCGGGGCCACAGGGGCCGTCCTGTGCAGCGTGCAGAGCAGCGTCCCTGGCCCCGCCCACCAGACCCCGTAGCACCTACACCCCCAGTGTGACAACCAAAGATATCTGCAGGTGCTGTCTCGTGTTCAGGGGGTGGGAGAGTGAAAGGGGCAGCCTTGCAAAAATAACAGGAAAATATGTAACCCACAATTTCTGTTAGGTCGGAATTCGCAGTACTACTGAACAGAGAGACCAGAGACTCCGAGGATGCAATCGGCAAGAGGAGTTTATTGACTAGCTTGAGCTAGGGTCTGAGCCCCAGAGCACCAACGCAGTGGCCTCTTTGTTGGGCAGGGACCCTGGGCGGTGTGGGAGGGAGGGTTTTTATGAGAGCTGTTCACAAGGCTACAAGTTGTCCACGTGTTGATAATGCATTCACCTAGTACAGTGATTGGTTTGCTCCCTCTGATCACGTACCCAAACTCTATTGTGGTTGGTCAGTCACATTGCATTCCACCTTGCCCCTGATTGGTTCTATATGTGATCATGCCTGTTCTAACAGGTATCCTTCCT